>CM029534.1:38874135-39141635 GCA_017141395.1 Laodelphax striatellus | reverse complement strand
TTATGGGATAATTCAGTTTATAAGTAGGAATTCAGCTATAAGTAAATCATGACGTGATGTGGTTCTAATCCAGTGTAAAAGACCAATGAAAATATGTCATTCGATGAAAAAACTACTGTAGCCTACATGGATTTCTACTGAAGTTAGTCAAATGAGATTGAACACCACGAGTAGAGTGATAGTGGAAACCAGAATCTAGGGCAGTATTTATGTACATAAGATTTTATTCCACAAGATAAATCAGCTAATATGGCAATCTCAAGTTAAACAGTCAGATTAACTGCAGTAATTCAAAGTACACTCAGATTCATTTAATTTGATGCTTGGCATTAGATAGAGAGATATTATTTCTAGACGTTGCTGATGACCGTAGAGTACGATGGCAAACAAATAATACCTCTCTATCTATCTAATGCCAAGCGTCAAATTAAATTAATATCACTGTACTATTGCATCTCATACGATGTGTCATAGGGGCCCTCTCTACCCATTATAGCTCTACTAATGCAAAGCGTCAAATTAAATTAATCTGAGTTTAATCAAAAGTAGCCTACTCAAAGTAAAGCACTGATTAGCATGAGATCACTTTTTTTTGAAATTTAATCTTACAAAAGAAACGTAAATACGAAAACATAAATACGGCCTTTAAAAACCAATATTTAGGTAATCTCAACATTATTATCCGGATGAAAATTCTAAGTGAATTCTTTACAAATTTAAAATCTCCAGTATGTCTAGTATTATGACTACAGTAAGATGTTGCTACAGTACCACTTTTCAATATAATTATTAAAACTACGTTTTTTGGCTCATCTAATAAGCTGAGATTTTAGATTTTCATGATTTTCATAGGTATAAGAGAATGATTGTGACTCACAATAGACATTGAGCTTCCAGAAGTCTTC
This sequence comes from Laodelphax striatellus, assembly GCA_017141395.1. Classification (NCBI taxonomy): domain Eukaryota; kingdom Metazoa; phylum Arthropoda; class Insecta; order Hemiptera; family Delphacidae; genus Laodelphax; species Laodelphax striatellus. The sequence continues at coordinate 39,140,730 of CM029534.1, read as the reverse complement.
CTCAGCACTGCCCTTGATCTCAGTGTTATCAGCTCTGCAAGTCAATGTTTTGCCATTGTCGTCCACGCTTGGGCTGAATCTGACCATCGAAGTTGACACATTGCCGTCTTTCGATTCCTGTAATTAAAAATATATAATATTCGATATTATTATTAAATATAATCATATACGGTATACATTATTATCAAATATATAATAATATATATAATATTTAATGGAAAATGTACATAATATTGTATTGTTAAGTACATATTATATTAAAAAAGTAGCCTAACTTATATATTTTTAATATTGTGCAGCATTTTTCTTGACAGTTGATATGATCTTTTTTTGAAAAATTCCGAAATAACATTGTTTTGATTCCTGGATTTTTCAATTTTCATAAGGCATATTGTTAAATACAATATAAACAATTGAAAATAATTAATTCTGAGTCCTCAATATCTTTGGAAAAAAGCTTGTGAAAATATGTTATCCACAGTGTACAAATTTACATAATATGAAAGAGCCTATTTTACTACATGAATAGTATCACAAACTCTATCTATCGGAGAAAACGTAAACAAGTAAGCTGGTATATGCTCGACTCCTATTGGCCAGCTTCTCCCGTTGGGAGTGACAGGTTTCGTCCAATCACAGAGCTTCATCGTAGTTCCGAAAAAGTAAACAAGTAAGCTGGTATATGCTCGACTCCTATTGGCCAGCTTCTCCCGTTGTTAAAAGTGGAAGTGACAGGTTTCGTCCAATCACAGAGCATCATCATAGTTCCGCCATTTTGTTATGGAAGGCAGCCATTTCCTTGGTCTTGCAATGATCACAATTTCTTGAAAGAGTATGACGAGAGAAATTATCGTTGAAAACATTTCTTTCAAACTCATTTGATATTGAGAATTACGGGTTAAATACTCTACTACTTTTAAATATGCCAGCTAAAAGGTAAAATTTACGCTACCTCTCTACAAATACTATTCTACATTCTAGTATATGCTAATGGAAACCTAGCTTCATTGTACTGTAATAATATTGTGTAATAATATTAACATAATCAATATAGTATAGTATTCTATTCAATATTCAATATATTTATATAAGAAATTGTTATAAGCTTATCAAGAGCAAGCAAATGGCTGCATTCGAAAACAAAATGGCGGAACTAAGATGATGCTCTGTGATTGGACGAGACCTCTCACTCCCCCTTTCAACACCGGGAGAAGCTAGCCAATGGGAGTCGAACAATAAAGACACAAGCTTACTTGTTTACGTTTTCCTCCAATAGATAGAGTTTCTGATACTATTTATATAATAAAACAAGCTCCTCTATTTGTTTACTGTTAGTAACACATTGTGACGTGCTATTTTTTAAATATATTGAGCGCTCAGAATGAATTATTTTCAATTGTTTATATTGTATTTAGCAATATTGCCTTTTCAAAGTTGAAAATCCTGAAATCAAAACAATGTTACTTATTCAAAAAAAGATCAAATAACTTTCAAGAAAAATGCTGCACAATATCATGCTTATTATAATATTATTATTCAATCGTATAGTATTTTCAGTATAACTCTAGTATATACTAAGTATTCTTAGTATATCTCTAACTAATACAACTAGTATTAGTTGTACTGTATTAGTTAGAGATCGATGGTATAGCCTAGTCCTAACTGAGCGACAAAAATTCGCTCAGCTAAGACTGGGCCTTATTCTCAATTCATTCAAACAATGAATTTCAGTGATGCCAATGAACGTAATGTTTCTCAATACCTCGAGAATTATTGTATTTTACATTTATGAAGTTATTCTATTCCACGTCCTTGATCTCAAGTGAATAAGGAAAACACGCGAGAGTTGCTTGCTTGCACAATTCGTCTGCAAAACATAACAAGAGCGGCCCTCAATCCAATTCAACCGCCTCCAGATGTGCTGGGTAGGCTGTAGCTATGTTAGCCTAGGCTGTTTGGCCATGCATCCCCGTAGTATCAACACGCTGCAATAATATGTTTGTGTGTAGGCGATAATTCCTGTTTACGCGAGCGAAATCTGGCGACGCCCGGCCGAAACAACGTCTTGATGATATTCGCCCAAACCGCCTTACGAATTGATAGTGACGCCTAATCCTATTAGCAAGGCACATTGTAAATAGGGCCTGATTGCTTTGCTAGGCTCCCAGCAGACACTGTAACCCAACTTGCTGCTTGGGGTCGCACTCCTAACACTAGCCAAACACTCACTAACATCCATCCGCCTTGTTGGCACAAGCAAGTGGCCGGCCTCAATCAAACCTAATTTGTTCAAATCACATTAGAATTCAACCTTAAACTTTCAGAGCAGATATAGAATTCATAAAGTGTTTTGTTTTTCGAAACCATCAGACTCAGCCGTTGTGCCTTCTTGTAGATGAAGATAGTACGATTTGCACTGGTGTTGGAAATTATTCCATAATCGCATGGTTACTTCCTTAACCTTTGCATAGAATAAAGAGGAATAGGTCTAACTATTGATTTAACTCCTTAGTTAATGAAACATTAATAATATCAAATATGCTAATCAATAATCAACGTTTATAAGGAACGTGAGATCTTGTATAGGCTACTTTACAGATTGATGCCCGGTTTTCAGTCGTTCAATAGACTTATTGAATCAATAAATTTTTTGCATTTGAAAACACATGGTTATTGATTCAATAGTGCTATTGGATCCATAAACTGTCTATTGAGCGACTGAAAAACCGGGCATGGAAGTAGTAAAGTAAAATATTGTTATTTATTCGAGCTGCTAACTGACCACTATATATTTCCAGCCTTTTGTAACTTTTTCTGAGTCATTCTAAAACTTGAACAGATAAAATAATGAATTCCCATTCAATTTATGGAATGACGTCATCTTCTTGCTTCCAAGGATTAGGCATTGCCTTTTCCGACTCATACCTTGAGCAATAATCAATTTAACAAAATATTGCTTGATTGACATGATCTATTATTGTCTTTCTCTCAAAATTTAATTGAGAAATCAGTTCACTCCGAAATGTATCAAAGGATTCTCAATTTGTACAACAAAGAAACAAAAGAGAATTGATCCCTCAACAAAAAGCATAGTCGCCAAATCGATAATTGCTTGTAATTGATGCCAATTTGAGCGGTTTTTATCTGTCAGCTTGCTAACGACAAGTGCCCCGGCCCCTCCGATGGTGGTGGGGGGTTGAGGTTGATTATTGGCGAATCAATAATAATCGTCTAATTGGCGTGATGTTCCCTCCCACTCCGCTTCAAATTGCAGTCGAAAAACAAGCGTAATGAAAGCGTTACCCTAGCACCGAAATTCGTCAGAATTATTTCCGGTCATATTATTACTGAAGGAACCCCGAAAAATGAATCGTCTGTCATCAATGATGCATTCAGCCCTGACGAAAGACTTGTACGAAAGAAGATCAATGAATGTTTCATCACTTGCGGCCTACTGATTTGGGCAGCAACATAACAGCAAATTATAAAAAAATTGCTGCCCAAATAGGCCGGATGATTGGTTGTAGAGGGCGGCAACAAAAAACTATCGACGCCTTTCGGCCCTTTCCTGGAATGTTTCGGACGCATTCTGACCTTTGCATGTTGCCTCGAAATTAGTATCGTAACGAAAATGACATACTGTGTAAAGTAGCATCAACTGTCTTTTGAAGGTGACAGATTTCAATGAAGATTGCATTGTTCAAATAGTCGATGCGAATAAATCACTGAAAATTGTGTCAACGACATTTCTCAAAAATCAATACTGTGCATTTTATGAACGGTTTATAAATGTGTTTGTTCATTTGTCACGAAGTAACATTATTGTAATTATTTCACCTTTAGACTAGGCGTACACCGGTTAGTCAAGACAAGACAAGACGAGATTAGACACGTTTAGTCACAGTAATTCACATAGTTGCTTATGAAGCAGTACACACCGATGCAATGACTAATCGGTGTGTGTTGCTTCATAAGCAACTATGTGAAGTACTGTGACTAAACGTGACTAATCTCGTCTTGTCTTGTCTTGACTAACCGGTGTACACCTAGCCTTATAGTGATGATATTCATAGTCATTTACCTACTGTATAAATCAAGGTATAAATGAGGTAAAAAGTATTTTATTTGATTGTATCTATTATGAGAAGACCGATATTTTCGACTTATGATAACAATGTAATAATTATGTGTATTGAGATGGGTTTATTATTTGACAATTTTTGAGTTTTTGGCCGATTAGCATTAGAACAATGATTAGACCTATGGATTTTGAATCAGACTTTCCAATGTGTTTATAACACTGGTTATCATGAGTGTCGATCACTTCATATAGGCCTAACACCAATCTTAAATAAATAAATAAATAAATTCTTTTATTGCCAAAAACAGTACAAAAAATTTCATTAAATACGAAATTCATTTTATTAAATACGACATGACCTTTGCATAAATATGAGATGATTTTTAATGGGAGAATTAAAAAAGATAATGTCAAACGCTATTGTTGATGTTTAATAGAAAGATGTACACTACTCATTCATAGTAGTTATATTTTCAGGTTATTTCAACTTTGTTTTTGCTAATAGTTAAAGTGGCGATCGAACTTGTCAACAGTTCTAGACTGAATGGAAATAATTGTCAAGGCTCAAAAAATTACTTACGATTCAGCAGTAAATTGAAAAATACTTCATAATGCAGAGGCATTTAATAAATTAATTATTCTCGGAATCCCTTTGCAGTGATACTCATACCATCTAATTTTTATCTCTCTTTGTTCGCGTAACACTGGAAATGAATAAAGATCTCTAGCTTCCTACAAACAAAAACGTACCTACATTTATTTCCTCTGACAGAACAATATGTGGGTAATATAATCTCATTAAATTCTAATTTGCCTCTTCCTGCTTCGCTCTACATATGATGCCCGCCTTCGTATATTGTGGGCTGTTTCATTTCCTCGTTTCGTTGATAAAAAAGATGCTGGCATGGAGATGAAAGTGAGGAGGTGACAGAAGAATAAAAAGAGAGAAAAGCGAGGGAAAGAGAATAAGTGATAATTGGACAGCTACAATGGAAAAGTGTGAGAAAGATGAGATGAGAATGCATGGTCAGACCAATATGGAGAGACTGGACCAGATAAACCAAGAATATTGCTAATTGCAAGCCACTTGCCTTATCAAACTCTTTTTTCACATTCAACAAACACAAAATAAATTATTCTCTTTTCCTCAAACACATTTCTTTTGTATAGAGTACAATAAAAATGTACATCCTTATCGAGAATTTTTCAATCTTCCAACAGGAAATCTCAACTCTCCTATATTATTCAGAGTAAAAACGTTTATCCTAATCGAAAGCCTTTATCTCTCAAGCACCAAATTCCTTTCCATTAAAACGTTAACCTTCGCAATAAAATACTCTTTTGAAAATAATTATGATGCACTTCAAAAGCTCTTAATAACTGTTGGATATTAGTGAAGGTTCTTTCAATCCATCAATCAAGTAAAACGATTATTCAAAAGATAATTCAAAGTAAAGTCAAACAAGAATATTATATAATTAGAAATGAGGATTCTATGATGATAGTGTATTAAGTTCACTACCACCGTTTCTTCACTAATAATCCATTTTAAATTGAAATCTCATTCCATTTTACGAATTTCAAGAACTTGAGCTGAACTCTGATCATGAATATTTGTCCTTGCAATATTGAAGTCCTCATCACATACCATTATCGTATTATAAAATCTTTATAATATGGAATAGAATTTTGTTAACAAACATCACAAAACCGTTTGTTCAATACAATATTCTCTGAATCCGATTAACTCCTCATTTTTCGGAGAACTATTGAGGAAATGTTGCTTTTTGGAACATGATTTTTCAAAATAAAAGTGATAGTCCTGTTGCAATTAGTTTGGGGCCTGTAACATGAGAATTAAGGAGTCCTGTGAAGTGAAAAGGCGAGCACACACTAAAATTGAATAGTATCCTACGCTATCCCATTCAATAGTTGAAAAGTTTCTTGACTTTTCCTGTAAAACATGATTTCTAAATTTTTATGACACATAATCTAGGTTTTGAAATTCCATTCCTGAAATGATAGGTTCTCATTCTTCATGTGATATTCTACATGAATTATATATCTGATATTTAAAAAAATATTAAATATACAGGGTGTCCCAAAAAATACCGATGCCAGTACTACCACGGTATTCTACAAGTCAAAACAAACAGAAAATGTCGTTGGCAAAATGCTGATTTCTCCTTAGTTTACCTGTAATCCGCCATTTTGGGTTTTTATAATATTTTTCATCCTAGCTCGTTGAAAAACAAGATTTTCTTATGAAATTTGCAGTAGGGCTATAATTAAGGTGTGGTTCACAAATACATATATCAAAAATTTCAATATCTGTTTTTCCAAAATGACGACCGACTAAACTTTTCAATTCGATTTTACTGGAGAAATGTTGCCACGATAAAACTTTCAAATACAAAAATGTAGAGAATTTTTATTCTGAATAAAATGGTATATAATTGAAGAATCGGATGATAAATAACAGAGATATGGCTATTTGAAGATTACAACTTCTGTGTTTCTTCATTTCTTCAGCAGTGAGACATGAGAATAAATTTATGAATGCAAAACATATGTTTGCCTATCTTGAGCGTTCTCAAATTTACTACTGTATCATATTTTCGCATTCATGAAATTCATCAATTGGTTGTTCCATCCAATAATAAATTGGGAACGTTCGAGTGACAAAGATAGGCAAACATATGTTTTGCATTCATAAATTTATTCTCATGTCTCACTGCTGAAGAAATGAAGAAACACAGAAGTTGTAATCTTCAAATAGCCATATCTCTGTTATTTATCATCCGATTCTTTACAATTATATACCATTTTATTCAGAATAAAATTCTCTACATTGTGTTTGAAAGTTTTATCGTAAAAGCAACATTTCTCCAGTAAAATCGAATTGAAAAGTTTAGTCGGTCGCCATTTGGAAAAACAGATATTGAAATTTTTGATATATGTATTTTGTGAACCACACCTTTAATTATAGCCCTACCAAATTTCATAAGAAAATCTTGTTTTTTCAACGAGATATGTTGAAAAATATTAAAAACACAAAATGGCGGATTACAGGTAAACTAAGGAGAAATCAGCATTTTGCCAACGACATTTTCTGTTTGTTTTGACTTGTAGAATACCGTGGTAGTACTGGCATCGGTATTTTTTGGGACACCCTGTATAAATATTGAATATTATATCTGATATTTATAAAATCTGTGAATCTAGACACCATTTTCCAATATTTATTCGCCTACATCAAATTGTTTTATCAATCGAAGAAGATAGGATGACTAACGATCGTACATGTCTATATTTCATTCCTCAGTATGGATTCTACATTTTTTAGCTTCTTGGTTTCCATTTTTCAATGGAGAAAGCTTTAATTTGCATGATGGAGCCACCATCACATAAGCCGTAGCTGCGAAATAAAGGCCGGGTTGTATCTACTAGTGGAGAGAAAGAGAGAGACAGAAAGAGAGGGAGAAGAGGTGGAGAGAGATAAAGAAATAGTCATGGAGAGAGAGGAAGAGAGTCGAGAGTGAGAGAGAGAGAGAGAGAGAGAGAAACGGGCAATGTGTGCCGTGCATGGAGATCGAGCACGCCGAGAGAGAAAAAATAGTGTAGGCTGTGTGTGATCCATCACTTTCTAAACGACTTTCCCGGTAAGTATTTTTCTCAGGTCGGACGGCGGCCCAGCTTTTCTTTCGAAGAAAAGCCCCTTCTCGGATAGCAAAGGTGTAGGTAGCTACTATATCCGATGCACCTCAAAATCCTCCCTTCAACCCTACCAACTCCACCCATGTATTGACCCTGATATACGAATATAATATGAACTTCTTTCAGCTCATCCGGTTCTCGAGAAGTATTAAATTCCTCCAGGTTTCCAAGAAGTTCTCACAAAATGTTATGAATGACTCGCCCTAAGCACTGACAACATAATTTAATGAGATATTTGTAAGCTGCGTGTCACTTGAGAATGGATTCAACATGAAAAATGATTTAAAATCAGCCGATTTTTAAAAATAAAGATAACTAATTAGAATGAAATCTTGCTTTTTAGTAAGAAAGTAATACTCAGCGACCACATAGTAGAATAGACGGAGTGATCCTATTACTACAGCATTACGGGTGGTGAAGCCAATTCCGCCATCATGGTTAGGTATAGAAACGCGAAATGGAGCTCACACAAGCTCAAAATTGTAGTGCGCGAGTTTCAAATACATCGTCGTTTAGTCCCCTTAGGATTAAGTTAAAATTTTCAAATTTGGTGTTCTTATACCTAATAAAACACTGATTCTAATGGTGTAACTCAAATTACCAGTTTCCAGTTTATTCAACTTTTACGAGTAAAAAAAGTTGAAAGTTTTTCATACATTTGAAAACGTGACATGAAAAAGTTGGTAAGCGAGGAAATTTTTCATCTTTAGGGTAGGCAAGTTTCGTAAGCGAGAAAGTTTTAGATAAAAAGTTGAATTTTATTTTTCATTTGAACATTTTTTTTCTAAGATCAGCCGTTCTCCTGATATTCTCGGTAGAACATAGACGAGAAAACGAGGCGAAGCGCTCCGATTAATTAAATATTCCGTTTGCCTCAACTCCGAGCTCTTCCCTCTAAAACATACTGTGTGTACCTTTTTCTCAAGAACCATTTCAATAATAGATTTGCCTATATATTTTCACGTAATAATTGAAGCTATATATTCCAACTATAGATTTGCCTATATATTTCACATAATAATTAAATCACTAATCAGCTAATCGACAATAATAATGGGAATAATAATACTTAATAAATCACTCTATCTTATTCTTACCAAGTGAACACTGGATTGCGATTTGATTTTTTGATTTGAGAACTGTTGGAAAATTACATATAAGCATAAAATAAAGCTACTCATCTCATCCATATTCTACAATCTTGCAAATAATCATCCAATTCCATGAAACGCATAGTAGAGCAATTTCTGTTGCAGACTGACTATTCAAAAATAATTTTTTGCTTATAACAATAAATAATAATCAATAATGAATGCTTCCTCTTCATTATCCATGATATCACATTAGCTCTCAATTATCAACAGAGCTCTGAACACAGAACAATTTTATATGCCCAATACTTTCATTCGGTTAACCAATTCTGAAAATCAAACAGCAGGAAATGTCATAATTAATAACAGGATATTTACAAGCTATTAAAATGCAGTGCTTGTAGTCCCAGTAATCCGTACTGCATACCAGCAATACAATAGTGTACTACACTATAATAAAAAAATAATTATTATTATAGTATTAAGTGTCGTTTTCCAACCTTAAATAGTAATTTAGTAATAGTATTAAACACTTAATATAGTCTGATCGCACAAAGATTTTACTCGGGCAAGATCGAAGAGTACTCAGTTCGGTTTGTATTTGGTTCAAAAATTATAAATTTGGTCTCAAATTGTAGTGTTGAATATTTTCTAAAATTTGAGACCAAATTTATAATTTTGAACCAATACAAACCGAACTGGAGTACTTCTTCCATCTTGGATCAGACTATACTTACACCAATTATACACTACCTACAACATACTAACCTGTGAAATGTTATTCCTTCAACGTTTCCTCCTTTATTGAAGCATCCATAAGCAATGCAATACGCTGACATTGTAGTGCAGTATGATACTAAAACGCCATTCAATAAAACAATTCAGTGAGACAGTGACAGCCGGTTGATTAAATAATTAGCACTGCAGTGTGTGGACAACTGGGCAGAACTGAGCGTGACCTTGTCGGAGCGCTCGCTACTGGAGTGACTCACTCAAGGCCGCCGCCATCATGGTTGGGTATTGGCGCTAGAGCTGGCTTCAAAAGTCTGCCTGCATGCTCCGTCTATTCTACTATGTGGTCGCTGGTAATACTGTACAAAGTTTATGTCATTCAGGTCTTCATTATATTTCCCAACCCAATTTAATCATAATCCATTCATTGTAGCCCATTCGATATGATGATATCTTATTCAATTCCACTACTATTACGACTGTAAAGTGCTGTTAGAGTGTAGATAATACGGTACATAGTGCCAATAGGAAAAGACATGATGAGTACAGTACTGTATTTTTGAACTCGATATTCTAATAATTTTGAGGTTGTGACGTATTTTCGTCTTCTCATTCAATGATATGAATATTAAAAAAATGTTTCAAATCCATCTCATTTTTAAATTTCATTATTTTTTTCAATGTCAAAATTGCACTGTTATTTACTTTTTATTGTTGTTTTGTGTTAGGAGTCAACCTAACCTTTTTTTCTCAACACTTGAGGGTTAAGTGTAAGAGAGGGCCGACTGCGCCCCAACTTCGTTTTCCTAGGTTAAAAGTAAAGGCAGTCATTCTATTCTATTCTATTCTTTTCAGGATTAACCGGAATACCACGGTCTTACAATACCTGGCATGTGAATCGATCAATAAAATCAGTCAATATCACTACTTAAGTAAATAGATTGCGAACTTGAACTTGTGCACTTACATCTTCCCAGAAAGGTTCCAGTCGTTTGCCATCGATCCACCAGGACAGTTTGGCGGGAGGCCTTGATCCGATTGACTGGCAAGTGATGTTCACGCTACGGTCCACCGACAACGGCTGGAAGCTACTTAGAATTTGCGCCTTGAGAGGTTTCACTGTAACAAGACAAGAAAAAACCATACGTGAGGCACATTTTTCAATACAAAATATAAAACAATGAATAAAATTGAATACTCGTAGCGGAATGACAGAGAACTGTTACTGATTAATCCAGATAGAAACTTCTGTTTGTCCAGTTGCTGACATGTCCAAGAGATAAACTGAACTATTTATTGAAGTAGTAAACTTCTCAAAATTTTTCATTTCCATTAAACTGACACCCGCTATTCAAGTCTATTCCTATTCTACACTATCTATACTTAGAATATTCAAATTACATCCTAAATTCATGTTCAGTTCTTGTCACACACTTGTCACCACCGCCATAAATATAGGATAAATTCGAATGCAGGCCCTTCACTTGTCTTCTTGGCGAGATCCACTTTGTCTCCACGCAAACTGATGAGCGAAAGTCAAGAGAGAGAGAGAAAGAAAGAGATAGGGAATGTCAAGGAGAGAGAGTGAGAGAGCGATACCGAACTACTGAACGATACCGAATTGGCGTCGACAGGCACGTTCGACTGATAGGAGGGAGGGGGTGGGTCCATGGAAGAGGGGGGGTAACTAGACATCAGTCTCACAACAACAGCAACAACTGTCAAACCGAAACACTTTAGTTTCCAATAACAAGAGAGAGAGTGAGAGAGACGCCGAGCCGTTATTGCTTTTCCTTTGAGCTCATCAGTCTTTCTTCTAGTCTTGCCACTTCTTATTTCGTTTTCCTTCAGACTCAACGCTCACTGACGGATAACCGATACAGATTATAGCGATTCTTCGACAAATTATGTGCTTCTGTCAGGCATAATTCACCCACACCACCTACAGCCTATATTGTCTCGAACAAGAGAGAAACTTTCTGTAAGAGATTACTGAGTCGTTTCGACTTTCTCTGTGTGCTGCGAGTCTTGTGAGGTTATGAGAGATGAGTGTTCGTGATGGAGGGAGGATGTCGTGGGAGTAAACTAATACAAGTCTGAGAAATTGAGTTCAATTACTTTTGAAACAAACGTTCGAAAGATGAGTATTCGATTCTATGAGGTCAACACAACCCCCCCCCCCACCACTAGATATATGGATTTTTGGAAAATTAATGCCTGAAAATGTGTATTAAAATCTACCTGACTACATGAAATTTTGAGAAATTATTTTATTATCATAAGATAAATTACAAAGCTACCAAAGCTGATATATTTTCATGTATTAAAAATAATTTATTTGAACAGCAATATCAATGAAATCATTTTATATTAACAAATGCTCTCATTAATAGGAAAGTAGCCATTCAACTTGTCTTTATTTGGGTTTAATGCATATAAAATTATTTAAACATTAAATTTCAATCTTCTTTTCATCTATATTTATAAAAGCGAAATTCCACTCATTCATTCATTAATCTATCAGAACTAAAAATCTACTGAACCAAATGCGTTAAAATTTGGCATGCATGTTCAGTTGGACCTTTAGACGTGCACTAAGAACGGATTTTGATAACATCCCAAAGATACGCCCAATATTCGCGTTTTTCTAGCGATTTTGTACGTTTTCTCAGCTTTTTCGAGAACTATTTGGCAGAAATGTTGAAATTTGGTACTTGGGTTAGTTAAAGGTCTAAAAATAATCTGTTAAAAAATGTTTAAGATTCGCCCAAAATTACTGCCAGAAATCGGCGTTTTTGCAGTTTTCCTTGCATTTTAAATGCGTTTTTGCAGATTTTTCAACAACGACTGAAACAAATGCGTTCAAATTTGGCATGCATGTTCAGTTGGACCTTTAGACGCGCACTAAGGACGGATTTTAAAACATCCCGTAGATACTCAATATTCGCGTTTTTCTAGCGATTTTGTGCGTTTTCTCAGCTTTTTCTAGAACTAATTGGCAGAAAATGTTTAAATTTGGAACTTAGGTTCGTTCAAGGTCCAAAAATATCTGTTAAAAAATGTTTGAGATTATCCCAAAATTACAAGGAGAACAATTGGAGGAGAATTCAGAAGGAGTGAGAATAAAAACGGAATAGAGAGATTTGATAGAATAAAAGTAGAGGGAACTTGGATGAAAGTAAGGTTGGAAAACTATTACAAATATACAAACTAATTACTTCTAAAAACATCACATTCTTCACAATGATCAGGACTCTGAACTACATGAAAAGTAAGGAACAGCTGTATAGCAGCTTGAATTACTTCCCTACTGGAACGATGAAACACAACTAGTTCTGAATTCGACCGGTAGATGGCTGCAGTTACTGGGTGATTTAGAGCTTCAATCTTTACAGACACGCCTCCAAGCTCCGCCTCTCTCCCCTGATTGGTCGGCAATGCACAACGCAGCTTGTTCTGAATTCTGTCATAAGATGGCTTCAGTTACTGGGTCTCCAAGTTACAACTTCATTATTCCGCCGTCTAGATGTCAGAGGTGTTCTACACTCATTCTTATCCAATGGGAAAGAACAGATTCTTTCTATTGAACATGAACATTCGATATTCATAATAAATGGAACAGTGTATTACATTGTGAAATATGTATTTCAATAGTATACTCAAATTTTCAATTCAATTTTGATAAAAGCGATTAGTTTGACAACCATCAATATTATGACACACATAGATTATTCATTCAATCATGGGAAATTCTACTACAGATTTTTCGAGAACGACTGGTCCAAAAAGACTTTGAATTTGATTTACAAAAATAGTTGAGGACTTCAAAGGATGTGATTATGGGGTTGAAGATTTACCCAAAAAATTATATACAATTTACGTATTATCAGCAGTTTTGAGTCAAAGGGAAGATAAAGGGAAGGATGTGAACAGGAAGCCTATTTTTGCATCACTATAATATGAACTAAGTGATTGTGAATTGGATTCGTGCATGTGAAGAAACTTTGAGGTGAGTCCAAAAATACTTTTATGGAAAATGTCTTATTTTTTTGATAGGCCTATTTTGTTTTTGAATCACATGAATCGTTGGAAAGGAAGTGGAGGAGTTTGGAGTTATGATCAGAGAATTGGATTGGGAACTCTTTTGAAGTTATACTTTTCTACAAAAACATGTCCACAAGTTTTATTAAGTTCCCATTCCCTGAAAAAATTTTATTAAATGTTTTGGGGGGCTCTAGCCCCCAAAGCCCTCCCCCCTGGCTACGCCCATGTTACTTGAAATGATGTCATCTTACAAAACTAATACAACGAGAGCCAATGAACGAATCAATATAATGACGTAATTTTAAGGTGGTTGAATTCAAATGAATTTCCATGGAACTGACTTTATATCTATGAGCACTGCAAGTTAAAATCGCAGACATTTCTTCTCATACACATACAGTTTTCGGTTTAGATTTCGCTGCCAGTTGATGAATTTATTAAATTTCCGTCGATGAAAACGATCTTGAATACATATTGATTGGACGCTGATAAATTTAATAACAAGCCAAAGAGGAGCCAGCTTGTAAAAGCGCAGTCAAGCGTTCATTGAATGAAACAAGCCGCGGGATAGATACTCTGAATATCAATCCAGTGTTGCAGAAGAAGTTCTTGCTGTAGTAATTAATTCATCTGCTGGCGCGGTAGCACTGTGATATTTCCGGCTGCTACTGCTACCGATACGATATTCGCTTCTTTCGAATTTCGACGAAATTCAATTGGAGGAGTTACACAGACAATATCGTTCCCCAAACCTATAATTGCATTTCAGTTTTCATGATGAACAAGTTAATAAATTGGATAGCAGTGCGAATAAGCTGTTTATTTATTGGTTATTCTCATCTTTCCAATATCCTTCCCGTATTAAACTCAACAAAAGGTTTTTTACTATGTAAAAGTTGCGTTGATCACAGTGGATTAGATCCGCTGAGTTCCATTCGGTTCATCTCAGTTTGATCCTGTTTCAATTTCAGATCAAACTTAAAAATTATGAGCAACAGAGCTTATGTTTGTGATTCCATCGATTTTTTTTGTGAATACCAGATATAAAGGAATATTATGTTGAAACTTATAATTGACAGAAGTTTTTCAGAGAGAGAGTTTTTCATTGTAATGGGAGGAGTGAGAGCTAACAATTGCAAATTATTTTAATACAGCCAGTAGCTACTATTACATGTAGATACGGATACAGCTGATAATTCAAAGTTGAAAATATAATGCTTCCAACAATTCATTAATTCCAAAGCTTAGAACCTTGTCAAATAAATAATTCGAGCTATTCCACACTATATTCTGAATGGAAACAGGGTAGCTTAAAAAAATAATAATGTTTGATGAATCAGAAAGTGAAGTCGTTTTTTTCAGTTGATAATATCTCGAGTAGTGTTATAACAATTTTATGCACAGTTTGAGTGAAAGGAATTAATCTTAAATGCAATCTACGAAGACTCACAATTGACAAAAGTATTTAATGTAACACAGGTTTAAACCTGTGTGGTCACTGTCCAAAGATGGTTTAAATGCAAGGTTATAAGATAACCTTGGTTTAAATGAGCGTTAATAATAGTTTTCAATAATGTGGCTGTGACAAATGTTTGTATTTCAATTCAATATTGATTAAGACTACAATGTAACTTACAATTTGCAGAAAGATGAATCGAATTAGAATTTAATCAAATAAGAATTAAGTTATTATAGAACGTAGAAAGTTCCATGTTGAAATTTTCAGATTGAAAATTGAGGACATTGCCGGAAGAGGGGCGTATAATCAAAAAGTGAGTTTTGAGATAACTGCATTTAAAATTTTTAGAATATTTTTTATCTCTATCAATATTATTGAACATCTTGAAGAAATTGATGGTGTTGCGGTAAGTCAAAAAAAAGGCGAACCTTGGTTCCCAAGGCTGTTTACACAGGTTGTAAACGACCGCTAACAATTAATTAAGCGAAAAATACGTGTTGTTGGGCCGTAACAATGGCGAGGCTGGCAGCGAGCAAAAGTAAGAAGGGACTCGGTTGGACTACAGCCAGGTTAAGGGGCCCTTCCCCCCTTGGCACCCCCTTGTTTGACGTCTTCACGTTCACGTTTCGGTCCTAAAACAACCCTCAACGCACGCGTTAACCTATTCGTTAGCCGCGACGTGAGGTGCTTTGCTGCTTTTGCCTCCTCACATCTCGTCACAAAGTCTGCATCGCTCAGGACTTCCTACCCACCCCCGCCCGCTGTTGGCCCCGAATTATCTCCAACCTCTGCAACCCACACATGTGTGTACAATCGCTATTTCACCATCCTCTTTCCTCACAAGCCACATCGATTTTCACCCTTGCTCTCTCTCGCACACACTCAACCTCACTTTCCTCTAGTATCTTTCTGTCTCTCTCACTATCACCACCTCTTACAGTAACCACGAAGTTTTCTTTCTAACATTGACCCTCAGATTTCTAGTTTTTCTCTTTCCTTCTCTTCAATCTGAATTACTTTCTCTGTCACACTTTTTACACTCACTTCGTACTTTCCTTGTCTCACTTTCTCTTTTCTCTTTCTCTCTTACTCTCACACATTGACGTTTACTGTTACTTTTCTACTATTCACCTTTCTTTCTCTTACATCTGGAAGTAATTGAATTTGAATTACTCTGTCAATCCCTCTCTCTTTCTTACCTCTTACACTCACTTTGTGCTTCCCTTATCACCCTCTCTCTCACACACTGACACCTACCTTCACTTTCCTACTCTTTCTCTTTCATCCTCTCAAACCTCGAATTAATTCAATCTGGATTACTCTCTCAATCCAACTCTCTATCTCTCTTCCAGACCTCTTACACTCATCTCGTACTTTCCTCGCCTCTCTATCTCACACTGACTCTTATTTTCACTTTTCTCCTGTTTCTCTTTCATTCTCTCACGCATCGAAGTGATTCAGTTTGAATTACTCTCTCAATCTCTATTATTCTCCCTATTACGTCTGCCTCTCTCTGTTTCTCAAACACCCTTACATTTTCACTATTTTTCTTTCCTTCTCTTTCACTTTGAAATAATTCAATCTAAACCACCTTCCTCCTCATACATCTCTTACTCTCCTCTTCTCTCTCTCAATCTTCCATTCTGCCCAGTATCGTTCCTGCCCCCTCAAATACGCTCCTCATCCTCCCCCCATCTATCAACGGGATTTGGGACTTGGCGCGACCATAAGCCACTATCTTGGACATCTGTTCGCTAACTAACTCACACTCTAACCTCTCGCTTTCTCTTGAGGCTGAGAAATTGTCAATGAACACTGTACAGCATCTTCTTACAAAATGTCTCTTCTCATTTATAATTTTCACAAACTCCCACATAACTTGTATTGATATTATCATGGAACGAAGAACTATATCCAACAGATATTATCCTGAAAAATAGTTTCTGAATAATCTCCGATTCAAATTTACACTTTTACAATTTGAATCATTGTTAAAAGGTTTCAATGTTTCATGTTTTCCATGTTTCACTGTTAAAATCAAATGAAGGAATAAGCAATAAGGAATGGAGAGAAAGAGAGACAGAGAAAGAAGATGGCGGAAGAGGAAAAATCATTACAAAATCCTTTTTCCCACAATCGTGCATTACAGTGTGTTGTACTTGCGATTTGAATTTATCCTTTCTCCTTGTTTTCAACTCCTTTCTCCAAGTTGCCCTTTTTTCAACTTTTCCTACTCCCAGAAAAATGCACTTTCGTTCAGAATACAATTATAGCAATTTGCGAATTGCTAACATTGAATTAAATGACTGGCTGATCGGACGTCGGACGTTTCCGGACGGAGACGGTCTTGGTGAACGACGGGCCTCCACGGATAGTAATCAATTTCATAATACATAATTTCAATAAATTTTCAAAGACTAACTACCTCTTTGACGAATGGTTGAGGCGATTCGAAGCGATGCACCCTTGAAATTCACAACTTATTTATGAGTTTTGGAGGTGGCGCGTAACAGCAGTTGAAGCAGTATTGTGGGAAGTGGAAGAGGGGTGTAAGGAAGCTAACTGAATGAGAGAGAAAGAGACTGATAGTGCAAGAGTTTAAGAGAGAGAAAGTGAGAGAGAGGAAGAGAGAGAGAGAGAGTGAGAAGTGAGAGAGAGTGTGAGTTAGAGGGAGGAAGAGAGTTACGAAGGGGGAGGGGTCGTGAAGGTGGTAGGGGAAGAGTAGCAAAGGCTCCAGGTTAATTAGCGGAACAATGGCTAGTCCTTTCTCCCAGGAGATAAGAACTTGGCCGTAGCGGATAGTTGTTGAGAAGGGATGAAACAGGGAGGGAGGTGGGGAGTGAGGGATAACTTCACTTTTCCAAGGATGATCAGATGACGGATGACCGGATGGACCTTGCATATGATCTTTCCCTTGAGGGCCGGCGAAGAAAGCGAGAGAGAGAAGCAATAAGGAATGGAGAGGAAGAGAGAAAGAGATAGAAGATGGCGGAAGAGGAAAAGATGATTTATAAGGCGCTCCATTGCAATGAAGGGTATGGACATTGTGCCTCGAGATATAGTGCCGTTATTGACAATGAACGATGATCGTAATGGAGTGATACGTACTACAGTATTGCCATATACTAACCAAAAATAGAATGTCTTATCTGTGCTATTGCTGAAGTCTAATCATAAGATGCAAAAAATATAAAATAGCATTCCTTTCCTGTCTGTATCAGTGGAAATATTCAGTATTTGTAATATTGGAAATATCTAGGTTCGAAATGAATAATACGATGGAAAATCGATTTGGAATTTAAAAACAACCTCCTTGAAATTACGTCACTGCATTGACGTCAGATTCATTCATTGGTTCCGTTAGTTGACATGTTGAAATCAATTGGGTTTTAGTACAACTGTGAACTGGCCGAGAAAGTTTATTCGAGTTATTTATCAAAATATTCAAAGTCTGTTTGAGTTATGAAATCTAAAAATTCAATCTCGCCGCATCCTATAGCAGGATTCTTTCAACTTGTCAGAAAACAGCTGATTTAACGTTGGTAAACGAGCGTACATCAATCAGGTGTTTTCTGACAATTTAAAAGGATCCTGCTACTTGAATTTCCCGTACTTATGATTTCCAAACAAACTTCCGCAGATGATCCAAGTTTAGTTCGAGAAGACTTAAATTATTACAGAGGGATTCAACTGCGTTCCATACTCCTAGCTTTAATACTTCAATAAAACACAGAAACTATCCGATTGAGTTAATCTTGAGCAATTAAATTCGGCGAGAGATTTGTCTGGCATGGCTGTTCGCCACTCAATCTTTTATCATCGGAGACTGCCGCTGCTTCCGATGATACGTGAATTAATAATGTAGGTTCAATTAGGCAGCAGAACTAGGCGATAGCAGCGCTGCCTGCCGGGAGGATTAGGCCTGACCCGTTCCGTTCAGCTTCAAGTTCTCGCCGTTCAGATTAATGCGATGGAATCAATTTTGCTGGAAACGCGCAGAGCCGCCCTAACAAATTACTTGGCCCGACTTCGCATCTGTTAGTTGACGCCGTTTCCAACTTATTGGATGCATCAATTTGCCAGAGGTGACTAACAATTAAATTATGAGCTCGATCGGACATCTTGTTTTTCACATTGAGCCACGGCTATACATTAGCTCGGTGACAACGATTAAGATATTACCGCTGATCCTGTAGATTCGCTATACTTAATAAAACAATGATCTCCTAGAAAAAGTAGAAAGCTTTAAGTAGAAAGTAAAAGTAGAAAGTACTACTAGTAATCTAGTAGTACTTTCCTACTAATCCTACTACTTTCCTACTTTCCTACTAGTACTAACCTAGTAATCTAGTAGAAAGTAACCTAGTAAAAGTAGAAAGTAGGTAGACTTTTGAAATCGAATGACGATTTGTAGAATGAAAATTTTGAAGACTAAAGGGTAGGTCTATGGAATGACTCCTGAACTCAGCAACCATTCAACATCACCTGGAAGTAGAATTTTATTAACCTTCCCACTTTACAAACAGAATTTTGTAGTAGCTGACAAAAGCATATTTAGAAGATATTTTGAAATAGCTATAACTTGAGTTAATAGGCAGCCATGCAAATTCAGCACCATTTTCTTTGGTAGGTTGGAAACAATAATTGAATTTGGAAGAAACCTACAAGAAAATATGAAGATTGAGAAAGAGATGGAAGTTGAAGATGGGAGAAGAAAAGATAAGAAGAATGAGAAAGTAGAAGCAAAAGAGAGAAAATATAGGATTTTAGAGATAGAGATATATTTTTGATAGAGGAGAAAACAGCCCTATTGATCCACAATTGAAATAACCTACTTGCTAAGTATCTACTTCAAAATAAATAAGAGGTTTCTCAATATTGCTGACTGAAGAACTTAGGATTTGATGAATTTTGCACGTACTTTCCTGTACATTAAATTGAACATTGGAACCTCAGCAGTAGAAAACGTTTGTTGATTTCTATTACTTGTAAACGCTTGAAACGATAAACTAGCAATTATCAACACTACTCGATAATATTCTGATTCAAATCATCATTCAAGCGCATATGACACCAAACTCACTCAACGATATCCTAATTCATCGTTCAAGCAAATAACTCCACTTGTTTAACATGAACTGTTCACAGTACAGTAAAGTATAATGATTGCAACTTAACTCATTCCACCCTATCCAGTAATGGGCTCATTCATTGATCGAAGAAATACCGCCTCAAATATTGCATTGCAGTCATGTAGGGTGTGACCTTTTCGGGTGGGGAGGGGGAGGTGAGCACATTCGACAAGATAAGGGTGTTGGCTTTGTTTTATTTCTAGTTTAGATTGCGGGTCGCTCTTACATCCCAATTACACCTCCATTACCCCCTGCGACATAGTCGGCTGGCTGGCTCCTTTTTTCAATTTAGGAGCTCCGTCCGATTCAGTCCCTTACCTCCTTTTTGTAGCTTATCGCAATTTCGTCCCACCGTCATTATTCAGGGTCCGGCTATGGTAGGGGGGTTGGGTCGGAGGTACAGTCTAATCTTGTAACAAGACCCTGTGCTGCCCCCTCCCCTCTAACTCTTACTCACTCACTCTCTCTTTCACTCCCTCTTACACTTTCTCACGCTCTCTCACTCTCTCTGTCTCTCCTGTGCACCATATAGACGAGATATGTCGCCCACAGCACAGCAATATTGTATTCACCCTTTATACAGTGAACTTCAAAGAGTTTTTGTTCATTAGGTAAATCGTGTAATGTCGGTCAAGCAAAATATTGTCCCTATTAAATGGGGTTGACGAGTTTTGTTGTGAGTTTTCGGTTGAAAACACGAGTTTGCCACTCTTCTTTGCCGAACATTCATTATAGTAGACATATTTGGAACAGGGGCCTATTGCATGAGAAAATACAAGCTAGTAATACTAGTTGTCAGATGGCAATTTACCATAGTGACAACTAGTATTACTAGCTTGTATTTTCTCATGCAACAGGCCCCAGGTTGTGAAAACACATTCCAGTATCAACATTTATTATCACCTACCTTCAATTTTAAGTTTCTACTTTATTGTCATTGTGATTTCTAATGTGTGGAACTGTCAACATGAAAACAATATCAGTTAACGTGGCCATTAAATCCCGCTTCATCTTTTCCAGTGGATCCATAAGTTGAAGATGACAGTGGTGAGTCGAGGTGGGGGGGGAGGGAGATGTGTTTTCGTTTGTGTGTCAGTGTCTGTCGATGGCGAGATTTGATTTGTCGTCGGCCGGCAATAGAGTTGTCCGAGTTGCTGGCACAGAAGCTGACTGGACGAAGCGAGAAATCACTGTTTGTGCCGAGTGGTCCAGTTGAATAAGCCCAATCAGTCAGTGGTCAAGTTGTCTTCTGCCACCCTCAACCCCCTTCCCCCCTCCCACCAACCCCTCCCAGAGTGAATCCTCACGGACGTCGACTCAATTCCGAAAGATAACTCGACCTCCTTCACCACCGTATTCCAATCATTGATTCTGAAACAATTCGTTTCTCTCTTTTCCTCTGCTTTCACTTTCCAAAATCAAACAAAGAGAGAAGCTTTTTGGGGAGTCCGATCTCATAAGGTAATTATCTATCAATAACGTGAAAACTTCAATAAATGATATGAAATGAAAATGATAACAGATGTTGGAAAATAATCTAGAAAACATGGATTGGTAAATATCTTAATCCCTTGTATATCAAGAATGTATATAAATACTTGAATTCAGTATTCAAGAACTCTTCATTCTTTAATTTGAAGTATTATATGACTTCAACAATTAGATTTGAAAAGAAAAAGAAATAATTTTCGCAACTGCGGCAACAAGAACATGATTTTATGTCCGTGCAAGGATTTGAACTAAAAATAGGAGTTGCTCACATGTTGTGTAAAGTGAATAATAATATTGAAAAATGAAGAGTCAAGGAATATCGAGAATTAGGTCAAAGAGTGAATGAAGAGAAGAGCGCGCGTGTGTGTGAGTGTGTGTGTGGGAAGTGAGTAAGATTGAAATAGTCATTACTACACAAGCTTCTCTCCAGTAGGGGTAGGAAAAGAGAGGGAGAAAAAAAGAGAGAGAGTGAAACAGATCGAACGTTACGCTATACGTGACTAATTGAAAAGTTAATCAAATTGGTCGTTTCAATTTTTCCCGGCCCGTACCGCACTGCTACGTCCACATTTGACGGTGGCTCTCCAGTCGCAAGCGCTACGCGCTCATTTTCTGTTCTAGTTGGAGAGACAAAGAGAAAAAAACAGTGAGCAAAAGAGATAAAGTGAGCTGAGTTATGGATTTCACTCCTTTCGCTTGCAAATTTAATCGTCCGTCCATTGAAAACCGATAAATATCAATGGATGAAAAATTAACAGATCGTAGATTACGCATGTAGTAGTTCAATTCATTCCAAAATAATTAAACTTGACGCGCTTTTAAACACAAGTGCTTTGCTTGCAAAACAAGTGCAGATTTTGTGACATGCTTTGGTCGCATCGATCGAATAATCACAAGCCTAGCGAGGCTCACGCCTAACAACATCTTTAATTAGATTGGAGTGCGCAATTTTCGGGAGGGAGCTGCGTAATGTGCCGTAAAATACGCACTTACTACGCGCAGATTTGATCGATGATTGCTGTCAAATTGGAGTTGCAATGTAATGAAGGTACGAAAGTTTTCACTTCAGATTTATTGATGTTTAAGTTAATTACATTGTGGATATAGATCTATTACCTTGGAATATTTTTGTGGAGCTTCATCTAGAGAATAGGAATTGATCTAGTTTGTTTTTCTTTCTATAGGCCCATGTTTAATAGCTAAATGTCAAATACTGGTCTGTCTAACTGTCAAATTATATTAAGTTATTACTGTTATATTTGATATAGGCCTATGCTTGATAGCTAAATGTCATAGGTAAATTTGAGACTTGAACCGATTGAATTTCATCTGATGAGAGATGGGAGTGAAGAATAACTACTTCCTAAATAGAGAAATTAATCAATTAACGTTTACATTCTCCACTGACTATTTTGTTATAAACCCTACTGTTTGTGAAATTTCTTGAAATACAGTTCATCGTCTAGGAATTATTCCACATCATTGAAGATTGAGGAAAGTCGATTTAATACGTTTGGAACTAACACTCTACATCACGTATTATTTCTTTATTTGCTATCGATTGCCCGAAAAAATTACAACTGGTGGCGCATCCAGCATTCGATCTTTGTCTGTATCAATTATTGGTATGGAATGGGGTGCAATTTTGCGCACTGATGACCAAATTTCATTCCATTAGTCCTGAGGGGGAACAAGAAGCACAAAGAGAGAATTTAAGAGTGTTAAAGAGAGAAACAGTGAGTAAGAGAGAGAGAGAGTGCGGGGATGAGCGATGAAGAGAGACATATTATGAGAGAGAGGGAGAGCAAATTGGTGAGTGAGAGAGTGATGGAGATTGGAGAGAGGATGACAATCCAGAAGGATGAGAAGAATAGACAGCAGAAAAAGCTGTTTGGAATTTCAGCACTGATTGATTATCAATAGTGGACGATGAAGAAGATAAGACCAGCTTTCTTTTGCTAAGCTGCTACTAGCGTCCTTCAGATTATTTCTTTTTCTAGTAAATCTGTTATTGGATAATCTATCATTCTTTCAAAGTATAAAAAGCAGCCGATTACATCGTTATTGGAAGAGGTTGTGATCGTTCAATGGCTGTTCTATATTGATCTGAAATGTTTGGAAAATATTTGAATTAAGAATATTATGGCAAATTATGCTTGAATTTTTAGAAATAAAAGTTCTATATCAAATTTTGGTATCACATTAATGATAACAATGGAACATAGCGTGATTGAACTTAGCCAAGACGCTTAAGTAGTATATATTATTATTTAAAATGAATTACAGAAGTCTTGAATCATCGATGAGTATACCATAAACTTAAGCTTATAACAGCATGAGCCTCAGTAGATCTATGACTTGCCACTCCACAGAAATCTTCAGCAAATAGCGAAAGATTGATTCAAAACTAGAGTGATACAAGAGCTTCTATTGCTCTACTATTTGAGTAAAAAACTGTTACAAATTTTACATTTTATATTTTTTAGATACGGTACAGTGAAGGGTCTATAAAATAATGAATCAATTGATGAGACATGTATCAATTTTTTATGTTTAAGTACAGTATCTTATTCTATTTATAACAAAATATGACTGTGTACAATGTAGCCTATAGTAAAAAGAATCTGACACTAGACACTATAGGGACAAATCCGGATTATTGACGTACCAGATTTTCGACGTACGAATTATCAACGTTCTACCATAGTAAGCGTTTTTGTAGAGTTAACACAAGTTGAAGTTTTCCCAAACTGATGACTAGTTTATTGATATGACTTTGTACAACAAGTATGTGATTTGGATTTGGCATCTTGTACGCGACGTTAACAGGATAATGGACCGGTGATGCTGAGAAAAGCGGAAGAAATTCAACGAGGGGCGATTTGGAAATGCTCCCAAGAGTCCCAACCGAGGTTTTCAATTGCACCGACTCCTGTCCGATTCTCTCTCTTTCTCTTTTCCCCCTACTTCATATCCTCTGTCTCTCACTCACTCGTTCTCTGGGGCACGCCTGTCGATCGAACTTCTAATCTTCCTTCTTTTCCTCCTATTACAGGGCTTTTCTTAATCCTAACATGGATTGACCCACTTCCAGACAATAAATCTTCACTTTTAGCTCATTCCAAGGGTGAATCGTGAGTTCTTATTGATTTATTTCTCCGATAATTGATTATTCTCGACATCTATTCTACTCAAATGAAACTGATTGGTACAAGTTGGTACTATAATAAGAGTATCCGTCATCACTCGTGACCAAAAAAACATTAAATAACTCGTCATCAGTCTTCACTCCTTTACACACTACACAGCCGGAACCTATCTTCTTTGATACTTCTGTAATTGAATGGAAAAATATTTCGCCAAGAATACAAAAATTACAAATGATAAGAGATTTACATTAATGTATTACAATATTTTGGGACAGCCAGCAAAGTAGATCTTGAGCGCTTGCTGTGAGTTCATTCAATAATATTTACCTGCCTACTATAAATACTTGCTATAAATATTATTCTTGTGAGATAAGAAAAACCAATTGCTTGTAGACAGAAGACAGATATATCGTATCATCAATCATTACCTTGAAAACGGCAACGAAATCAAACAAATACTTGCATTAAAATCAAACTATACTTGGATTCATTTGTATCAGATAAGCGTTTTATACAGTATATCATAATTTATATAATAATAAACGTCCTGATGTCATTCAACATTTGTATTGCCATTCCACTCAGCATGTATAGCAGGATCCTTTCAACTTGTCAGAAATCAGCTGATTCAAAGAGCAATATCACAATACTTAACCTACAAATGATGAATCTCGCAGATTATTGAAGATAATTCTTTTAAAAAGTTTCTTTTTAGTCTTTTAAAAAGTTATTCTTTGAAAGGTCTTCTTTAAAAAGGTCTTTTAAAGACTTTAAAGGTTTTTAAGACTTTTAAGCCTTTTGATTATTGTGTCGAAATCACTGTTCAATTATTACTGAAACAGCTGATTTATGACAAGTTACATGGATCCTGCTATATCGCACTTCACAAATATTCCGCCTCTCATCTAGGGTGTTCCATTTCGACAAAGATTGACCTGCTTGAGCACGAGTTGCGGGGGGGGGGATGACTCTCGTTGCGGCTCGTTGCCACTCATTACTATTCGAGCAGAGCACTTTCTCTAATTTATCTTGCAGGAGTCGTCGTCTCAGACAGGATGCGCTGCGCGGCGACGACGCTCAAAGACGCTGAATTTGTTGGTGGCAGCTCGAATACACTCACAAATGCTAAACAGTTGAAAACAAGTCGTTTAGGGGCAGTTTTGGAGTGGGTGGAGGGGGTGGGGATAAAGCTGGGCCTATTCACTGATCCCAGTGACGTTTCCGACCGTTCTCTGATTAGATTCGCGATTCTCTATCTCTCTCTCTCTCTCTCCTTCATCAATCCTCTTTCTCTCTTCTGAATTACTCTTTCTCCTTCCTTCATATTTGATTCATACCTAGATCTTTGTCTATCTTCCTGCCTTCAAGAAGTTCGTCCTCCATAATTTCTTACTCACTCCCTTTCCCACTCTCTCCATCACTCTATCTATCGCTCAGCCAGCGCCTCTCCCTCTCTCTTTCTCTCAAATACTCCGCTTCCAAACTTTGTACCAATATTACAACAGCCAATAAGTTGATTGTAATCTACCTCGAGCAGAATACTTCCTATGAACTCAATATAAATGCATTATTTACTAATGCACAATAATATCCTACGTTCAAGGATATACATGGATATACAATTATACAGGTATGTCTTCAACGTAACAATATTAATTTTAATTTCACTTGTGAGAATTTCCAATCTTGGATATCCTATATTATGTATAATGAACAATGAGCTACGACCTTTAAATAAAATACCCTGTCTTGCTCACATTAGGTAAAAAAAGGATAATTCGTGACATAATAATTATAATTATGGTTCAGTTTGTTCATTATTATATACAAGTGGGATTCTCCAAGTAAAGCTGTCTTCGCATTATAATGATTTGAGAAAGGGATTTTTCTCAAAGTAAAGTTTTCTTCTAAAAAAATCATTCAGATAATGAGACCTTATTATACTGAGAAAAGCAAGAATGAAGCAATCCTATTATTCTGAGAAAAGCAATATTGAAAATCTTCATTATTCTAAAAAGTGCTATGAGAAGTCTATAGATTAGTCTATAGTCTGAGAAGACTAACGATTTTTAAAGTTCAGAAGATTTCATATTAAAAGACAGGAAGACATTTCCAAGTTTTGATTATAGGGAACGAATTTTCAGCAAGAATTACACTCAAGAACACATTTTCCCAGCTTGTTCAGATTCAGTGAGACAGATTTCCAAGATTTTCACTGCCACAAGTCTTTTCTTGTTCTTTTCTCAGCGTATTAGAAACAAAAGGAGTTTATTCCAAGAATCATCGCACTGTGAAAAACAAGATGACATGTATCCAATATAGAGGATTTTCATATTGAGAAGACACAGGATTCGTGTTCCCATAACATCTTGTGCTCGGGTTGTTATTATTATGGTTACGACAGAAATCACAAAATCAATAGCCGCTCTCTGGAAGTACGCTTCATGAGCTCAGATTGTTGTGCTTGACTGCATACTAAAGACTTGTGTTTTCTTTATTCAAAATTCCTTATCTGCTATCAACTTCACCATTTTAAGATAATATCGACTCGATAGTATCGAGGAATTGATCGAAAACTTATTGAACAAATACTAACGATTCGATAGTATCTAGGAATTAATAGAAAACTTATTGGAAAAAAATACTATCGATTTGATGGTATCGAGTATCGAAAGTATCGATTGTACTGATCTAGAACTGACAAAAAATTATATTTTTTTACCAAACAATTCTTGAATTTATTGGGAATATTAGAACTAGAATGATGGTCACTCTAGAGTAGAGATTGGTTTGAAAGGATGTTATGTATAGATGATATTGAGCTTAGCAAGACTATTTGAGGAAGTAAACAAGAACAGGTGAAAAAACTCAAAAGTGAAAAAAAGTCACAATAAATTGAACAATATAGTAAAAATAAAGCCATATGCTTTATCCGTGGTTATAGGATTGAAAACATGTTATAAAGAGTATTTTTAAACAAACAATTATATAGAAAAATGATGATTAATAGAAGATGAAAACATCAGGAGTAACAGATGAAAATTCAGATCAGACCAGAATTAAACTGAATATGTCGGAGGAGGTGCTTTAAGCAGGGAAGGACTATAAGGGCTATCAAAGAGCCCTATACTAATAATAATATAAATGATAATAATAATACTATTATAAGGGCTACCGAAGAGCCCTATACTAATAATTGATAATACTATCTAATAAGTAGTGCTCAAAGATCTTCATTCTCTATTTTATTTTCATTGATCAAAAGAACAAACTTCCATTCAAATGAGTGAGTCAATGAATGAATTACAAACTGATTGGTATACTCAATGAAAGTGATTAAAAAACTCACAAGTGAAAAATAAGTCACAAAAATATCCTGATAAGTAATGCTCGAAGACCATAATGTATCTTCTATCTCAGTGTATATTTTTAATCAAATAAGAATGAATTATAAACTGATTGATTCACTCAATGAAAGTGATTAATACACCCACAAGTGAAAAATAAGTCACAATAATATCCTGATAAATAATGCTCAAAGGTCACGATCGGTCTTCTTTCTCAGTGTATATTTTTAATCAAATAAGAATGAATTATAAACTGATTGATTCACTCGATGAAAGTGATTAATACACCCACAAGTGAAAAATAGGTCACAATAATATCCTGATAAATAATGCTCACAAGAGAAATAGGTCACAATAATATCCTGATAAATAATGCTCAAAGGTCACGATCGGTCTTCTTTCTCAGTGTATATTTTTAATCAAATAATAATGAATTATAAACTGATTGATTCACTCGATAAAAGTGATTAATACACCCACAAGAAAAATAAGTCACAATAATATCCTGATGAATAATGCTCAAAGGTCACGCTGGGTCTTCTTTCTCAGTGTATTCTTGATCGAATGAATGAATCATTAAACGAATGAATTACAAACTTGATCAATAAAAAATGTCCAAACCAACTGGCTGGTCCGAATAGAACAAAACCCGTATTACATTGAAATTGGGCGATTGTGAATTGTTAAGTGGGAGATGTTAGGGTTGATTTTGCGCACTTTTCCAGTTCAGTTGTCGCCGGGCGTTCTGTTAATTTACAATAGATATTCAACGGCGACAAAGACCGCTTGCAAAAACCAAAACCTTTTGTAGCCAAGCTCTCATTGTGCACGCCAGTTAAGCTCAACGCTGCTGCAAACGCGTTCAAGAACGACCGGCAGATTTTCTGCTTCCGTTTTCCGCTCTCACTCTCGTTCTTTCTCACTCTCTCTCTCAAAAATATTCCCTTCATCAAACTATCTTGTTTTCCACTATCTTTATCACTCTTTTGTTTCACTCTCTTCATCTCTGTACCAGCAGACTTTCTGGTTCCGTTTCCCACTCATTTCTCACTCTCGTTCTTTCTCTCTTTGTCTCTTAAACACATTCCCTTAATCTCTCAATCTTGTTCTCCACTATCGTTATCACTCTCTCTCCCAATCCCTCAACCTTCATCAATCTCTTTATCTATGTACGTTTTTAAACTCTCTTCATCTCTTCACTTTGTTCTTTTCTCTACATAGCTCTACTGTTATTCCCAGTCTCCCATCCCACTCTCGTTCTGTCACGCTCTCTCTAACCTTTTCTTCATCTGTTTATCTTGCTCCTCTACCTTTATCACTCTCTTGCTTCACCCACTTCATCCCCATACCTTGTTACTCTGTCTCCATCATTTCTCCTTGTTCTATTCTCTACATTGCTCTACTATTAAACCCAGCTTTTCATCCTACTCTCGTTCTGCTTTGCTCTCTCTGTCTCTCTCACCGTCTCTTCATCTCTCTATTTTGCTCTAATATTTTCATCACTCTTCTGTTACACTCTTTTCATTTCTGTACCTTCCACACTCTCTTCATCTCTCAATCTCTTCACTATTTTGTTCCAATTTTTTCATTTCTGTACCTTGTTTCCTCTTCTCTCTCTCACCTTCACTCTCTCTCACTCTCTCTCTCTCTCTCTCCTCTCTCTCTGTCTCTTCTCCTTCTTCTCTCTTCTTTTTTCTCTTCTTTAATTCCCAGTTTTCCATCTCACTTCCACCCTCTGTACCTTGTTACACTCTCTACATCTCTCTCTTCCTCAGTCTCTCTATCTGTCTGTCTCTCTTCATTGCTCTACTACCATTCCCAGTTCTCCATCTCACTCTCATGCAGAGATTCCCATTGTTGAATAGAGAAGCACCGCGCGGTGCACAATTCGGAAACACTACATTCCACAATCGTATTGAATCAACATTGATTGCCGGTTGATTTTGACCGACGCAATAAATACAGCACTCTGAAAGTATGGTGTGTTTGTATTTGGTATTGTTCGACCGGCCGCTTTATTAGTTCAACAATGGATCAACATCTGTCGATCAACAGAGGCCTGGCCACTAGCATTCTACTCCCAGCAATCCTAATCGGGTTGTAGCCCTTTGTAATCTCCTACAACAGGAACTGCAGCCCGCAACAATTCGAAATTGTTGAACTTTTCAAAGTCAAAAGGTGGCAGGTTGAAGTGCATCGATTGTCTTTTTTTTGTAACCGATCAAAGAGTAGGTGATGGTACTTGATTACCAGGTAAAGAGGAAAACTGAACCTGTGTCTCATGTTTTTCAAACAAAACGGATGTGTTTCGATTGCTTCTAGACATCGCGGTATTGGCTAGTTTGAATGAAAGACTGGAAATTGTCACAGCCAATAATTTATTAAAATATTTAAATACCGGTTTCGGTTGTTACACCATTTTTAATCTCTGGTAAACTCAGTTCATCATATTACTAAGCAATCACTTTGTCAATTTCTGGTACGCTCATTTCATGTTATAGAGAACATGGTGATCGCAGTCGTATCTTCTATAAAAATTCAGAAGATGATACATTATTATTACTGTTATATACATTACATTACTATTACATTACAGTTACATTATTATACTGCATTATGTTTTCAGTGTTTATTCGAAACGTTTTTCTTAAGTTCAAGAACTCTTCTATCGAGAACAAGTTGCAATGCAGAGTATGATTCGTTTCAAACTCTCTTTTTGCATGCAATGTGTTGAAATCTCCATTTTTGTTGAAAAGATTTTTAAAAGAATAAAGCACCTTTTAATCAGAAAAATATTTCGGCAACCCCCGACTGATGTACTGATGAAATGAAATACTTCCATATCAAGCACTGTAAATCCTAGATTCCCATGAGCATGCGCAAATCCTTCACTTTAGAGTCAGAAAAATAGATTCCGTTTGACACAACAGCGTTGAAACCGATTCTCTGCCAGAAAATTCAGCTTTCGTTCAGCAAGCGAAAAAGAACAACGCAACAACTATTTTCAAAACAAAGAAACGATGATTTATTCATAGATTTGGTGCCAAACACTGTTCACCGTCGTCGCTATTCCACCCCCTCCCTTCCCCTTAATCCAGTCACCATTCTCACCCCTCACCCCCCTTACCTTACTTCCTTATGGTAGCGACTTTATGGTAGCAACTGTCGGAGTACCAGAGGAGAAGTTCTAAGCAAACGTTTCATCAGAATGCATCATCATATGGGGTAGCTTTAGCTATACTCTTTGCCGATTCGCATTGCTCTCTGTTTCTTGGATGTATATGCTCGCCAATATATATCTATAGTCTGTTGCACATAAACTCAGCGCTGACTGCATTATTGCCAGTTGCTTTTGAAATGCGCTGCCTGCATTGTACTCAAGAATAGTGCGATTTCTTTCGAAACAGCTGCAATAATAATGAGAAGATTCGCTATTCAACACTCTTGTTCGAATATTATAACTTAATTTTGGAGTTCTGAATTTTGGGATCCATAACGAACTGCGAAGTTAACACTATTGATTCAACATTAGAATTCACGACATGCGACATGATATTTACTGTGAATAACATAATTATTACTCACTGGACTCGAGCGCTTTCGAGTTGCTTTGAACACTTTTTCAACAGACTGTAATAATAATTATGTTATTCACAGTAATGAATCAATATTCACAACATTGTAATGTTGAATCGATAGTGTTAATTTTGAAATATAACGTAAACCAATTTTCGACTTCAGTATTTGTCTCAATTTTAGAGAGAATCAGTTCTGGGCTTAGCCACTTGTTTCTCTCCCAAATCATATTATAATAATTATTTACTGGTAAATGAAGCGAATGCTTAATCTTAATACCATAGCGTTAAGTCGTAGCAATATTATTAGGCAGCTAGGAATTCGAGCTTCCATACAACCTAAATCAAAGCCTGGTAATAATGCTTCAAATTTAATATCAACAGTGAATCGTAATGTAATCGTGATAGTTGTAGTGAATAGATATAGTAATCCCCATATGAATGTAAAGAAGATATTGTACATGTTCTTCATGGATATCATCTGTGAGCTGAGAGACCTAGTAACCTAGCAACGAGCGAAATTTTTATTTGAAGTTTGTTGAAAGCTATTTGAAAAGATCGTGAATACAATGTTATGTGATAATTTTTTATAAATGTTTGAAACGAAATGTACGGGATTGCAGGCTACTCACAGTGCATTTCAACTTGTATTTTGGCCGACACCGGATTGCTGATATTGTTGTTGTTGGCCGTGCAGGTGTACTCCGAACCCAGGTCGTCGCGCGTCAGGTGTCTGACAATCAGCTGACTGTGGCGGGTGTCCAGCGTCGCTCGGACGTCCATCGAGTCGACCAGGGCACCGCCTCGCCACCACTGCACCGTCGGAGGCGGTTTGCCTGCAACACAAAAGCCAACAGTGCATTGATTAACACACAATTTGTAATACTTATTAAATAGTTTGACAAATTTACGTGACAGAACTTGAGTTTTTGGCCTAAGCCCAACTCAACATTATAGGACACTGGTTTGCCTTTTGAATGCATCGGACTCCCCCATTAGACAATGGAGTTGATGAAATGAATAGAATATTTGGATAGTTGAATTGTTGATAAATAATTAAGGATTAAAAGATCGAGGAGATTATAGATCGGGGAGATTGAATTGAATTGAATTGAATGACTGCCTTCATTTTAACCTGGGAGGGCGAAGTTAGGGCGCAGTCGGCCCTCTCTTACACTTAACCCTCGAGATCGAGGAGATCGGGGAGATTAAGATCGCTGAATTGTTGATGAATGAAAGGGGAGATTCAGAAAGCTAAATTTCCAGTAGGCTGGGTTCTGATAGGAGGTGGACTTCAGTCTTCTCGAAATCAAGCCTCTGTCACAAGTTTCTAGTCAACTAGCATCCATTTGTCAACTTGTCTGGGTAATTATTTATGAAATATCAGGTACGAAAATGCCAATTTCTCCGTAAAAATTGAATTGTGAGTGACATTAGAGTATTATGGTATTATAAACGGCATATTATATAGGATTCATATAATATAATCGGGCATATAATATAATTAACATGAAATAAACCCATTTTGAATAGAAGTAACTTCCGTATCGGCATAACACGTACTCGTATAAAGGAATCATGCCACATGGAGCTCGCTACCGCGGCGGTTGCGAAGTTTGAAAAATCGCTCAGCGTGTTATATTATCCGCAATTTTAGTGTTTGTTATGATAGTGACACTGAACATTCAAACTTACCGCCATAGCTGGCAACACAGTGGCAACACTGAACAAGTGAACTTAAAGATTTATTACAATTATCTTTATTACATCAATTTATTACATTTATTCACACTTACATTTATTTACATTATTTACAATCTATAAATACAAAGACAATTAATTCAAACACTGATTTCAATTCTATGCATATTGCGAATATTAATTACAAACAGTGTGAACTGGACATGTTTTCTTCTAAGCTTGGCTTCTTCTCTTGTTCATGGTTAACTTCAACCTGAGTTGTTCTGTTCTATTACATATTGTATTATGTGCTTAATTATTCATGTTCCCAAATAAAAGTTCTTTCACTTCAATATTCGTTCTTTCTTCAACACAACATCCACAACAAAACTGGCGACGAGGATAAAGAAGAATGGTAAATGAAAGTGTTCCTACCACGGCAAGCCCAGCTCCAGCCATGGCGAATTCCAGCCTATCATTTCGAACATTCCAGCCTGAAATTGAAAAATTCTCGGCATATGTAGAACAATTTGAGGCTTACTGTCAACTTCACGATGTAACTCAGGTAAAGAAGAATCTACTTTTCATTACTTCAATGGGATCATTATATGGGACTTTGAAACAGCTTCTGTACCCAAAAACCTGTGTCGACGTGGATTTTGCTGAAATAAAATCTACTCTAACAGCTCATTTCGACCCTGAACCTCTTCCTAGTTTGGAAAGGTTACGATTTCGTGCTCGTAAACAGCAAGATGGAGAGTCTTTCAATGTCTTCTTATGCGATTTGAAAAATCTAGCTTCTAAATGCGATTTCAAGACTATGGATAGGATTCATGAAGAGTTAACAGATCAGATTATTCATGGCGTTCGTAGCAACGATCTTCGAAATCGCCTATTGAAAATGCCTAAACTAACCTTCCAAGTTGCAGTATCAGAAGCTTTAGCTGATGAACAGGCCAAGAATTCTGTTCAAAATTCGTTCGTACCTAACCCTACTTCTACCGTTCATAAAGTACAGTATTCAAGTTCTTCCAATTATTCTAATCATTCACAACAAAGCAAAGTATGTTTTCGTTGTGGGGGAGGAGACCATATTGCCCCACAATGCAAGTTCATTTCATTCAAATGTAATAAGTGTGACAAAATTGGACACTTAGCAAAAGTATGTGGTAAATTCCATAATTTTGGGAAATCCAAAATTCAGAATTCTCAAAGTAAAGCACCGGTAAATAGAAATAATTCTAATAACAATACCAAACATTGCAAACAAGTATCAGATTCTAACCTCACTTCAAGTTCCAGAAATGAAATTGAGGAAGTTGTCTACATTAATAAAATTTCTGCAGATCCTCATCAGAAGATTATTATGAATGTTAAACTGAATAATATTCCAGTGTCCATGGAACTAGATACCGGCTCTACATTTTCATTGATAAATACTAAGAAATTTCATGACCTTGACATACCTGCTAAAATTCATCAATGCGACTTGACCTTGAAGACTTACAACAATTCATCATTAAAAATAACTAAATATGTCAATGTGGAAATTCGCTATAAAGACCAAATAAGTGAAGGTTGTTTATATTTGATTGATGGAAACTTTGATTCAATTTTCGGACGTGACTGGCTTTACAAATTCAAAGTACAAAATATTGCTGATATTAACAGT
Organism: Laodelphax striatellus; assembly: GCA_017141395.1. Classification (NCBI taxonomy): domain Eukaryota; kingdom Metazoa; phylum Arthropoda; class Insecta; order Hemiptera; family Delphacidae; genus Laodelphax; species Laodelphax striatellus. The sequence continues at coordinate 39,105,560 of CM029534.1, read as the reverse complement.
GTTTCAAATAATGATTTTTCTGAGAAATTCAACAATCTTATGAACGAGTATGAAGATTTATTTTCACCAGGAATTGAAAAACTGAAAGATACTGTGGAATCAATCCATTTGAAACCAGAGGCTGTACCACAATACTTCAAGTCCAGAAAGGTACCTCTAGCACTTCAACCAGCTTATGAGAGAGAACTAGACCGTCTTCAATCACTTCAAATCAATTCGAAAGTTTCCTGTTCTGAGTGGTCAACACCAACTGTTCCAATTGTAAAATCACATGGTACTATTCATGCACTTCACCAAGATTTCTCACACACTTCCACCATGTCTTCAACCAACTACACTGATGAACCAGAGGCGATCCAGTGCAACCAACTTGATGACTTCCAGATCTCTTCTACCGACATTTCCAGAGAAAAGATGTCTGATCCAGCTTCCAAGAATAAAGTCATTCATACGTGGCTTCCACCAGATGCTCCATGGCAACGTATTCATGTGGACCATGCTGGCCCATTTTTCAACAAATACTTTCTCATCTTAGTGGACGCATATTCCAAGTGGGTCGAGGTCTTCATTGTTCCAAATCTATCTTCTACAAGCAATATTCCTTTCTTCCGAGAAACATTTGCTCGTTTTGGAATGCCTTCTGTACTCGTTTCTGACAACCACAGCTGTTTCACCTCAGCTGAATTCCAGACATTTCTGAAAGGAAATGGTATTCGACATATGGCAACTCCAGTGAAACATCCAGCTTCAAATGGACAAGTTGAACGGTATGTTCAGACGCTCAAGGCTGCAATTCGAAAAGCACTCTTTGGCAAGCCTTCTCGAGACATTCATCATGCTCTTCAAAACTTCCTTCTCAGCTACAGAAAAGCACCTCATTGCAGTACAGGCACTTCACCGGCTCAAGAGATGTTTGGACGTGACATACGCTCTTGTCTTGATTTCATGAAAAACGTCATACCTCCAGCTGACAAACCAGATTCGCGACTACAAATTGGTGATACAGTCGCTTTCCGTGACCATACAACAGCTGACCGCACATGGAACACAGGCTCTATCATTTCTTTTGATGGCAGTTCGATTGCTCTCATCCAGACACGTTATGGAATCATGAGACGGCATATGGATCAAATATGGAAAATTTCTGGCTTCCAAGCTGATGATGCAACACTAGATTTTCAAGATCAATTCAATGTTCCTGCACCTGTGACGATTCCTGCACCTGTGACGACTCCTGCACCTGTGATGACTTCTCCTACTGTACCACAGGACCCTGAGCAACTTGATTTTTCTACACCGGATTTGACTTCACCTGAATTGACACCTACCTTTCCACCGGATTTGACTACCAATGTTCCTGATTTACGTCTTCCTGAATCGGTTCCAGTTCTGCCTGATTTGGATCCTGATCCACTAGGCCTCGACGACATCGACGGCCTCCACAGCGCTATTCTCCTACTCCATGAATTTCTTTGATGGGGAGGTGTTATGATAGTGACACTGAACATTCAAACTTACCGCCATAGCTGGCAACACAGTGGCAACACTGAACAAGTGAACTTAAAGATTTATTACAATTATCTTTATTACATCAATTTATTACATTTATTCACACTTACATTTATTTACATTATTTACAATCTATAAATACAAAGACAATTAATTCAAACACTGATTTCAATTCTATGCATATTGCGAATATTAATTACAAACAGTGTGAACTGGACTTGTTTCTTCTAAGCTTGGCTTCTTCTCTTGTTCATGGTTAACTTCAACCTGAGTTGTTCTGTTCTATTACATATTGTATTATGTGCTTAATTATTCACGTTCCCAAATAAAAGTTCTTTCACTTCAATATTCGTTCTTTCTTCAACACAACATCCACAACAGTGTTTACCTTACCAATGTATTCGGTATTTGTTTTCTTATTTTCAAACAATACATTTTAAATGTATTTTTATATTCACTTACTGAAAAAATCGAAGAAAAGTTTTGAAAGATTGCTAATATCAACTCCAGAATTCCAGACATAACAAGCTAATATAAAATTTTTTCGCTTTATTTTAATTCTTTAGTGATTTTATTTTATTCATATTTATTTTCTGAGGGCGATGCCCACATGAGCTCTAGGCTTGTGCGTGGGTAATGAGAGGGGTGATGATGAGGATGATGTATGTCTAAAATCTCAATGGTGCAGAGCAACAAAAATCTTCTAGAAATGATTGAAATTATAAATCATTCTTGTTAAAGCCCACTTAATTTTTAGTTAAAGTTTTTGTGACCCGTTTGAAAAATATTTTTCGAAACTGGAATTTCACATTCATATCAACTTCTCAGCCGCTTTTAAAAGGCCATCACCGACAAAAATTAAACTTCCAAAACTCAAATATTACACGCCCTGTCGCATTAGAACACAAAAAAAGGGCAACAAGTTCTAAAGTAGTCAGTTGACATTGTGTGTGAATTGGGTCGGCTTGGAAATAAAACAACATAACGTCACAGGGGGTCGGGCGGATAACTGGAAAGGAAAATTGTCGTTTTAGCCACGATGACGTCACTGTTGTTCGAATTGTAGCGTCCGAGTTTTTGCGTGCGTGCGTGCGTGTGTGTAAATAATGCACGTTTAAAAAGCGCAGCAGCGACCGAGGTTTAATGCCAGCGTTGTTGTTGTTGTTGTTGTTGTGAGGTGGGGGGGGGAGAAGTGTAAAAGGGGGGCGGGGGCTCGTTAAGTTCCCGCTCTCCGAAATCGAGTCTGTTTTTCACACACTACACACACCTATGTGTCCGTCCAAGTTTGGTTCTGGGTAGGGGTTAGTTGATGTTGATTTTGGAGTGTGGTGGTTCGTGGGGGGGGGGGGGCGTTTAGGGTCAGTAGTGGTTATTGTGTAGCGTAAGATTGAATTTCGACCGACAAAGGTGTAGCTGTAGTGTAGGAACCTCTGTTTTCTTTCAAATCACGTGCTGCAACGACCTGCCTTTCGTCCGCCGCCGCCATATTGATTCTGTAATAAAGGCGCCGGGGATGCATGCTCCCCTCCCCCCCCCACCCCACAACATCCATTGCATATTCATGGTGGGTCAGGTGACCTCACTGCCAGCCAACGGTGACCCTTTAATCTTCTATATCTTCTGCTGCTCCGTCCGAGAAATGTTACCTTGCTGCTGTCGAGAATTACCATAAAAATGGCGTAAAACCACCACTAGCCCCCCTCCCTGAGGGGGGGGGGTGGCCGACCCCTTCGTAAATCCCCTCAAACCACCCCCCCCCCCCCCCCCACCATCATGTCACGTGTCACCGTGACGACCTCTGTCGGAATTTCAGCTGTGCGTAGAGTTGAAGTAGCTACAAGTCATGCTTTATTCAGGTGAATTTCGTCGCTAAAAAAGTAGAATCATGGATAAAAATTCAATTCATTTATAAGTTTTCTTTTTTATTTGTTCATTCAGTAATGTGAAATTTATCTGTAAAAAGTAGATTCATAAGTAAACATTCAATTCATCGATAAGTTTTCAAAAACTTGATGGTCTACTAATGATAAGGTCTCTCGTAATACTCAGATTTGGTACATATATTTATGTGTATCTATAAGACGATAAAATGACGTTTAATTGATTGAGCCTTTACCTTTGAGTAAGTTTTAATTCACTCACGTTAACTTATTTGGTTGTATCTCATATCAAATCCTCCTGATCAATGAATGATCAAGTAAAGCATATCTTCCATGAAGTGATACATATTAAATTCATTGAATATCCATCAATCTACCCGATATACCAGTTTTAACGAAATTTTATTGGTTTTCTCGTGAAATGAATAAATCATTCCAAGAATCCTCCACTTACTTAACTGACAACAGAAACTCAAATTGATGTTTATTTATCGAGAAAGCGATGTTTGAATTCTATAGAATTTCCTGTCATTTTCAGCTTCATATATGATCTCCAGCAATAATATTATAACCATGTCCTGGTACTCAACACCAATTCTCACTAAACCGATCTTAATAAGGAAACTCGATATTCAATGATATTTATTATCTCACTCTATCAAACTCGCGAAGGTTCAGTTATTGATTCATAGCTAATTCCGTTTATTCGTTATTTTGTCAGTTGATAGTTGATTTTTTCATTTTTGAATGTAGAGATCGTCGACATTTTAAAATTATGAAACTCCTCGTGTTGATAATCTGTTATAATAAATTCATGTGAATCATTCAAAATCATGCTGTCCAATACAATTATTCCAACACAGAGATTCATAGAAGGAAGACAGGAAATTACATCGGAAAGCAGGGCTGTCGGAGTGAACGTGTTAGTGTTGTCCTGTATTTTTTATTTTAGTAGAAGGGATTAGTTCTTGTTTAATAATAAAGATATGTTTATGTACCGCTGTCAGAAGTTAGTGTGTTTGTGTACGAGGTTTTTCGCCAGCTAACCAAGCTTCATCCCGTTTTTTTTCTACTGAACAAGAACTGTCGTTAGCCGCAAACGAAACCGTAATGAATAGGATTTATAACATCATCATTATTTTTCATTTCTTTTTATTTACAGTATGCACCGCGAACCATGCTTTCCGCAGTCTGAAAAAAGATACTCAGCATGTTCGTCATTAATATCAATTTATCTCCAGCTATTTAATAATAAAAATGTTATATCTCATGCTTAGAGCCGCTTCAACAGAAAAAATGCAACACTCCTAGGCAGCTTGTCATTTATTCCAGTCACCTTTTTATTAAAATGTGTTTGAATGTGATCTCGCTTTGCAACGTCCAGCTTCAGAATGACTTATCTGTTAATGAAATTTCCATTACGATCATCATACTTCAACTTCATGAAATAGACATTTCAAATTAATTGAAACATTCAAAGATAGCTTTTCCAGTAGAATACTACATGTTTTCAAAAATTATAAACATTTTCAATTTTCTGTTAATGAATAAATTTTATTAAGGCTGAAACTGCATGGATTTAATACCATACTTGAATTCCAACAAGTTATTTAGTCAGGCTTGAATAGCTTGACATGATCACAATAATTTAGATGAACCTGTTCGTTTTTATTGAAGATTGCAGATATTCTTCAACTCTTGATCTGCACGTATTTTTAAATTTTCTGTCCATATATGAATGAAAGATGCAGCTGGGAGAGAATAAATTAATTTAGAACTTCTATGCCTAACATGAAAGTGATCTAATACTCGACTTACGTACAAAAACAAATTCCTCTTCATATATTTCAAACTGGAGATTAAAATTTAATACTCATTGACTTTAATTGAATATGTATATTCCCTGAAGCTGAAAATGACAGGAGATTCTACGTAATTCAAAACATCCTTTTTCCGATAAAAAACATCAATTTGAGTTTCTGTTGTCAGTCAAGTTAGTGGAGGATTCTTGGAATGGTTCATTCATATCACGAGGAAACCAATAGAATTTTGTTGAAATTGTTTATTGGAATTGGGTAGATTGATGGTTATCCAATCATTCAATATTGAATATCACTTCATGGAAGAGATGCTTTATTTGATCATTCATTGATCAGAGGAGTTGAGATGTGATAACCAAATTAGTATTAACCAAATAATGTGAAAGAATTAAAATAGAAATTAATTTCTCGAATCATTTTTTTGATACTCTACTGTTACAGCGAACTTTGTAATAGGCCATTTAACAATGTTTTAAATCGATATTGATGTTTTGATTTATGAATGTTAACAATTCATCAATATATCAAATGCTATCTAATGAGAGAGCATTGAGCTAAATATCTTAGATATTTATAATATATTAGATATTAATAATGTATTTGGATATTGAATTTATAATTATCTTAGATATTTATCTCAATCTCAGTGACATGGAAGTTAACTTCTTCTTCTATACTCTCTGTATCTAATAGAATGTAATTGTACAGACTCTGTAAAATCTAAAATAGATAAATTCAGCTAATAACGATTCTTCCTGTTACAGGATTGAATTATTAGCAAAATGAAAAACATTGATAAATGTTAGTATTATTTTAATTTGTTCTATTCAACAACGATTGAAAGCTTTGTTTATTTATGTATGTTTTGTTGGGTTATCTACTAGCACCTATCGATAAAAATTGGTTGATTTTAAAAAAGTTTGGGTTGACAGGAAAGTACTGTTTCTTATGAGTCTATGCAGCCAAAATACTCATCAAATACAGTAGAATGCAAATAATCCGGATTAATTGGGACCGGAACTCATACGGATTATCGAAATTATCTTGAAAAAGGGCCAGCACACACTAAATGAATGGAGAACTTTCTAAAATAGTGTTTTTTCTATACTATGTATAGGTACAGCGAAGGGTCTAGAGGAGAGATGAATTGAAAAAATTCTGTTCTCGTATTTTATTTGTAGCAACATTGTGTTCAATGTACAGTAACATCAGATTAGTGGCGAAGCGTGGTATACTTATTTGGTCATCGCCGGGTATATTTCCTATAGGAATGAACAAATAAGTAAGTATACCACGCTTCGCCACAGCATCAGATGAATCTGGATTATAGCAGGTCCAAAGTATGGACGTTCTACTGTGTCTCATATCTGAAAAAATGTGTTTAAAGGTGAATGAAAGTCGGGCTTGAAATTTGAGAGATATCAGAGGAAATTTTGAGAACGGAATACCTGATGAGGTAGAAGCAAGCAAGAAAAAATAATGAGAGCATGTGAAAGTTGAAACAATATTCGTGCAGGGAGGGTTTTGTTTGTTCATTGAATTGACTTTGTTTCTGATGAACCAAAGAAACGGCGGAACTGCCGACCCAGCCTTGGACACAACAGCAGAACAAAATGGCGGAAGAGAAAAAGGGGTTCGAAGAGATTAAATTTAATTTGGATGTCCTCTAGCAAGCAGTAATCTCATTTCCATCCCTGCTATCCCAAAGCTGCAAAAACAATAACAAAATGCTGCTTTGTTATCAATGATGAATATCCTCTGCACATGGAAACACCAAGAGCGTATTCTATGAACTGCGACCTATGTTTTTAAACAGAAGAAGAAGAAGGAGGAGAAGAAGAAGAAGAAGAAGAAGAAGAAGAAGAAGAAGAAGAAGAAGAAGAAGAAGAAGAAGAAGAAGAAGAAGAAGAAAGAAGAAGAAGAAGAAGAAGAAAAAGAAGAAGAAAAAGAAGGAGTAGAAGGAGAAGAAGATGGAGGGGGAGGAAGAGGAGGAGGGGAGGAGGGGATAAGATAAGATACGAGTACTTTATTCATGTAGATAACAATAATTATGACTGCTTAGATACTAGATTACAAAAGTTGTAAGTATAAGTAATATAATTCTATTAATTTTATGAATTGTAACTAATAATTTTCAACAATGTAAAATGCAATATAATAATGTTAACATAAGTGAGATTTATCTACATGAAACGGCGAAGTTTGGGCACTTAAATGGGGATAAGGAGGAATAGTTGGAGGAGGAGGATGAGGAGGAGAAGGAGGAGGAGGAGGAGGGAGGAGGAGGATGAGGAGGAGGTAAGAGGAGAGGAGGAGGAGGAGGAAGAGGGAGAGGAGGAGGAAGAGAAGAATAAGAAGAAGGAGAGATGAAGAAGAAGAAGAAGAAGAAGAAGAAAAAAAATTACTTGGGACTCACTACCGTTCTCATTCTTGATTCTCTAATCATGGGACACTTTATGGAGCTCGAGATGACAAGCTATTCACTCGGCAACTTGGAAGCCCTACAAACAACAATGACTTTATTCTTTGGTTTTTCTTTTGGTTCTCATGGTAACGGCAAATCACAGTCAATCAATAAAACTCGAAACAATTCTGTAAAAGTCCTTGAAGAATGAACGGGTCATGCCCTGAACTGCGAAGATGAATAATTGACAATGACAATCAAAACATTGTTCTTCTTTTAATTATGAGTTTTAGGAGACACTGACATTTCATGGAGTAGACATCACTATTAATCATATCTTAGTACATCACCAGTGATTCGAATATGTAGAATTAAATTGTAGTTTTCCTCTAATTCAATCATTTCTATCGATCTATTATCTCATCTCTATTCATCCTACTATTATCAATCCATTCAATAATTTTCCCATAATACATAAAGTAATATACATCAGAATAGAATTTCCTTGAAAACGATATTTTCGACTATTTTAATTTGATTGATTGAATAGTTCCCTGAGGACTAGACAACATTCACTTTGATAAGGATAAAAAAAGTATGAGTAACAAAGATTTTTCTCTAGATGTTTCTATCTTAAAATTTTATTTCGATAATCAATCTATCCCTCTTATAATCAACCTTCAGAATACATTTTTCATTATTACATCAGGTAATAACATAATAAAGATTAAAAAAAAGTTCACTGGATAGTTCACTTGATGAAAGGGTTTTAGTGATTTAATTTTCTAAACTTTATTTTCGAATATCTCGTGCTCCCGTGATACAAGAGAGAAAATAAGCATATTGATCAACAATATCAAACTCTAAGAGATGAATTTATTATTCCTACTTTTACGCTATCAATCTTCAGGCAAACTACAGAGAAAATCGAATTAATGACGGAAACGAGAGTAAACTGGGAAATGAAAGGACTGATGATAAACTTTGAAAGGAGACAGATGATCGAATGCCTTCTTTGTGTATGATGATTAAAGAGAGCTTTCAATCTGCTTCGAAGGAAAGCTTGAAGCTCTTTGCAGAAATATTTTCAATGAAATGTCAATATCAATACTTCAGACATGACAAAACAAATCTAAGACATTCTCAAGGCTTCGTTTTGAAAGTGGATTATTGCCGATGGATTCTCTGACGGTTTTGGTTCTCGTGCTTTTGAGTATGATTATTGAAGCAGCTATCTTAATAAAATTCACATTACTGTTGTAGGAAAGTATGGAGTTATTGAAGAGAGGAAAAGACAAATCGCGAACTCGATCCATTTTAGAACCAAGCTTAGACACGCCCACTAAGCTCCGCCCACTTTCTCCAGATTAGTAAACGAGATGTTTCTAAATTCTGCCGCTAGATGTCAGTAGGTACTGGGTCATGTTCAAGTTCTTCTTTTTTCCAATGTAGATGGCGGTAGCAACTGGGTGATACACTTATTTTCATGGATATAGTGGAAATTGAATTCAAGGTCAACTACGTCACACTTCACGTGTGCTCCACCAGTTTTTTTAGAGTATTTTTTTCAGCCTGAGTAGACTTTACACCTCGATCACACGTTGCTTGTCAATTTACATCCAGGGGCCTGTTGCATGAGAAAATACAAGCTTTTGTCCGTGCAAACCTTAGTTTGCAGTAAGCGTTTAAATGGCAATGCTATTTGTTATGGGGATATGGAAGCGCTGTTGCCATGATTTGCTTATTATTTTATTCATTACTCCTCACTCAGAGCTTTGCGCTCTATTTCTCTCTCTCTCTTGTTTTGTTTATACATTTCTTATTCTATCAAAACACATGAATGAGAAAAAATTAGCACACTAATTACCTATTTATATGTTTTTACTATTATACTATGAATAATTTTTAAAAGGTCATTAGGTCATGAGTTAGATTCTACATGAGTAGATCCGGCAACACTGCGCCCCATAAACGTAATACTGCAAACTAAGGTTTGCACGGACTATAGTAATACTAGTTGTCACTATGGTAACTTGTCATCTGACAACTAGTATTACTAGCTGGTATTTTCTCATGCAATAGGCCCCAGTAGGCTAGTTCTAAGGGTTATTTCCAAAATAATTTCAAAGAAGGGAACGATAGAGGTCTTCATAAAAATGTTGTAGGTGACATAGATAGAGTATTATGGAATCATGAATGAAGTTTATTCTTATAATCTATTCATACAATTCTCGTAAATAAGTCGACTATGTCATGCGACATAGCAACCAACCATTAGGTATATTTAAATAATCGCGAATAATTTGAAATAATAATGCCATTTATGTTACCTTTAGGCTAGGCGTACACCGGTTAGTCAACACGAGATTAGTCACGTTAAGTCACAATACTTCACATAGCTTCTTATCAAGTAACACACACCGATTAGTCATTGCATCAGTGTGTGCTGCTTCATAAGCAACTAAGTGAATTACTGTGACTAAACGTGACTAATCTCGTCTTGTCTTGTCTTGATTAACCGGTGTACGCCAAGCCTTTTCCTCTGCCACATATAATACAGATCACAGCTCAGATCAAAATGGTAGGTGATGAGGTGCATGTGTTTGGTAAGTTATATCGTGTTTGGTGGTATCTCAGGTGAGAAGTATGTTTCCTTACTTGAAATTCCAGAAATAACTGTGAGACCTAATCGACGTGTGACTATTATTGGGCCAGCTATTGTAGTGGAAGGATAACACGTGCGCGCTCTTTTCATTTCGACATGCGTGGAGAGTGCTTAATTGCCCGCATTCAACAGTTCTCGTCCCACAAAGAGCAATGAGAGCACACACGACAGAAAATGATTACACCCTGAAAATGCGCGCGTTTCAAACGATATGAGCCGTAGGCAGCACCAGCAACAGCAGCAGCAGCACCAGCAACAGCAGCAGTAGCAGCAGCAAAGAGGCCCGCACACACTAGCGCTCTACAAAATCTACTTGCGACAAAATTGACGATGACGCAACTGTACAAACCGCCATTGTGGCAAGCGCCATTAAGCTCCTTAACACAAATGAAGTAGCGCTGAATGCGATGCCGCAAAAGCACGCATAACCAAGCTGTAACGAGGACTTATTCGTGATGCATTGTTCCTACATCCGTCTATACAAATCACGTTCCCGTTTAGCCTGTGTTGGTTGGTGTCACTGTGTGCAATGACGCACACACGCATACGCGCGCGCGCGCTTCAGCGATTGTCTTTTATACGGCATCCACCAATCTCACATTGAAGCTCCTCAACTGACAGACAAATCTAAGCTGTTCGTATCAGCAAATCGGCCGAAAGCAAACGGTTCAGGTTTTATGAGTAGTTGGTTCAGGTATAAATATAATTGTTATAAGTAGGTTGAAATGCCTCGGTCACACGTTGCCAGTCTACTAGTTTTCAGGGTTATTCCTAAAATTTCAGCAAAGGCAATTTTATTTCTTTATTCTATTGAGATAAAAATGTTTGTGGATTATCAGATACGGAATGCTGATTTTCTCTTGAATGGGATCTTTAAAATGGTATTGTAAGTCCATGTTGGTGTACGTTTGAAATATTTGTATTTGAAGGTAATACTGAAACTTAGTACTCATATCTTGTTCTAAATGCACTAATACTCGATATACTTTCCCAAAAACAACTATCACAGTCTATCACTTCAAAAGAAAATACTCGTACCTATTTCACTCTAACTTCCAAGAATTTTGATAGTGTATTGAGTATATTGAGTATATTAATTGAATTTGATAATCTATTTCCTACTTCAACAATAATAATTGGATGAAACTATAGTGTTATTTTACGTTACTGTATCAGTTTTGGATTAGGAAATCAGTATTCCACAGGTAAAAATCATTTATGGATAGGCCTACTCCGCGGTAGAACTATGAATCAACATAATTATTAATATCATTAACTTATATTATTATTCACAATTTTGTCAATAAAAATATCTAATTTCTAAACAAGGACAAATAAGCCATTGATTCAATCAACACAATACAACTTTGATCATTTTCATAATAGATAATTTACTTATTATTAATATATGATAATATTGAATAATAAAATAATTTAAACCTAATACAATAATATTATCTCAGTATAGAAAATATACCGTATAAAAATGAAGGATTTCTCCATTATTGTGGAAAAGCAATGTTGCTATTGATGTTACCTATTATCATAGACTAACTCTATAGTATAGTTAGTCTATGCTATTATGTACCATGATAAAATATCTCAGTTGATGCGTATTTCTTGCAAGAGAATAGAAGTCAGATTTTTTCAAATAGGTTGATTCTCAGCTGGAGTACTCTATAATGTGCAGCTCATTGTTTGAATTTCTGCTCGGCGTTGAAAAAAGGTGAGAGGTTTCTCCACTCCTGTAATTGGGTCAGACCATTCCATTCCATTTCTACGAGGCTTATCAGCGGCAATGGGTCTCTATACACTACAATATAGTGTATACTCCACTCTTATACTATAACCATATTTAGCGTCGCTGCTGTGAAGTAGGATAGCTTATTGAGAGAGTAGATACTGTGATTCTCTCGGGAAAAATTATTTTCAAAATAAATGTAGCTACTGAAATAAAATAGAGAACTCATGTGAAAAATAATCAAGGTGTGATCTGAATAGAGAGAGTAGTGGAAAATGGTTCATATATATCCTCAAATATCAGTGGTCACTCGGTGAGAGCGGTTGCTAAGTAATCATGTGGTTAAGTAACAAACATACGAGACTGCTCTTGGATGGGTGACCGACACAGAAAATTGTGCAATTAGGCGAGGTGGAACCTAACCGTAAGGATCTCCCCACCAGAAAAAAGCCATACGATAAAAAAAATATCCTCATACTCATTTATTCTATGATTTTTTCCTCTAAGGATGATGTGACTAGTCCTAGAATTATAGTGTGTGAGTTATGGAAAGAATGAAGTAGAAGAAGAAGAAGAAGAAGAAGAAGAAGAAGAAGAAGAAGAAGAAGAAGAAGAAGAAGAAGAAGAAGAAGAAGAAGAAGAAGAAGAAGAAGAAGAAGTTTTGAGAAATAAGTGAATGAATGGATTCATGCTTACCTGTAATACCATACCAAATTAAAACATGTGGTGAAAGTATAGTATAGTAGCGAGAGTAAAAATGTTCCAACGTTATAGACCTTTCTACTCCAATGACCACACTGTGATTATACAGTCTCTTCACCTCTTCATGATTAGTGTTATCAATCATAAATTAGAAGCATGTGGAATATCGAGCAGCAGTCTAGCTGTTTCAAGACACTCAAATGCCCAGCTAAGATCTAAAGTGTTACGTGGTAGAAGGAATATTGAGTAAAGTACTGAACGGGTGTCTCCAGGGTGCAATATGACACGAGAAAGGTTGATGGCGCTTTCTCACATGACTACCATTCCGGGATCGTGAACATTATAAGTGTCTAGCGAGTTACAGACTTTCTGATGCCCATGAGCTTGCCACCGGTCATAAAAATGAGATGCCGTTAAAAGTGTGTAACAAGTTTTGATGAGAATATTATTCTATTCGCAAATAATCATTGCATCAATAAAGAGTGATAGAAGGATAGTTTGGAAACTAATGAAATAATCTTGAATTTGAAAAATGAATAAACATACTAAAATCAAAAATATTAACATGTACTATATAAATATATACCATAAATAAAAATGTACGAATGAAAGACCAGAATCAATCCTAATTGTACAGTAGACTAGCCTGCATCGATCATAATTATTGGCTTAAATATGATCGAATCCTGTTCATTAGATACAATTGTAATTAATAATTGGAGTAGGATCACTGTAAAAATTTGAAATTACTTCTTTTTCAATTTCTAAAATTATGCGAGTCACGAGTCTTCATTTCCATTCATTCATTCACTTCTCCAATATCATTCAATAACATGCGATAACCAAAATAATTCACTTCTTCGAAGTTCACTTTCACCAAGAATTACGCTTGTTCACAAATTTCCATGGAAATCATGATCTAAAATAATTACAAATAACTTCCCCTATAGAATTCATGATATCCAAGAATTAATTCCAGGAAATTTCGTTCTCACTCAGAAAGCTTTTTTAAGAATTCGTGATAACTTCCTTTTCACTGAGAAAGCTTTTTGCATTTCGTATCATCTTCCTCTAGATAGCTGCCTGGTATCATTTCCTTTATCAAGATGTATAATTAGAAGGAACAAGTTGTACACGTGACGTTTTCGAATTTCAATTTCAATGGCATTCACTTACAAAATTATTCCGAATCGCTTTGAAATTCCCAGAATGAAATCGCAAGCGTATCAACAATAATGCATTCTTCTCATTCTATTTTGTCACACTCTTTTAAACCCTCACTTACTTATAGAACAGAAGGAGTGAGAGCAAAATGAGTGGCAAGATAAATAATAGCGGAGAGGAACCAAGCAAGAAACGTTTTCAGTGAATTCAGTTTAGCTGCGATCTCGCTGCACGCTAGCAGCCAGAATTATTATCTCGTTTTGAAATCTATTTAGGAGAATTTATTCTGTTGTAACATGGGGGAGGGGGGAGAGGGCAGTATAAAACGGCGGCTCTGCCAGTTGTGAGAGTGAATTCAACGAAAAGTGCCGAGCTTTCATTACTATTGTTTTCGGATGAGAATCACTGCGGGAGGTAGCCTACGCTGTATAGTAGCAGAACACTAAATGCAAAGCTCGGTCTCGCTCTACGCTCTAGAGCTACTTTCTGTGTACGGGGATGAAGATCGAGCTGCTGCCGCTGCTCTAAGCAATTCCGCTCTCTTTCTTTCTCAAGTCCAACATCATTTTCTCTCTCACTCTTCCTTTCATCCACCTCCCCATCCCTCTCTCTTTCTCTAGTCATCAACATTTTCTTTCCCACTTTCCCTCTCACATCAACCTACTCTCCATCTTTGATACCCCCCCTCCACCATAACTCCTTCACTCATCAACTTGAACTATTCTGCCACACTGCGCCCCGAATTTCATCATCCGTTTTGCGATCCACTAAAATCTCCACCCTGAAAATTCCATAAACAACGAGAAGATTAGTCGTTCTTCTGAATATCTGAGCAGACTGAACACCATAAGAGCTCGTGTTATTGAACTTTTATTAGCTATATAAGATGCTTTCAAGTTATTGATGATCTAAGAAGTATGTTAGAAACTCCTTATATGAAAACTATCAGTGGTATTAAAAGTATAAGTGGGTTGATAGTTGAATGATAGTATAAAGTGAAGTTCTAGTTTGTAGAGGGCAATATTTCAGTTAAATGGAATTGCAACATCACACTCACGAATAAAATAGTTTCATTCTGGATTATGGGAGTCCAAATGCGTCTTAACTTTATCCATATCAGACATTATTTAGATTTATTAAGCATTGTAACCCCTTAAGGAAACAGTTTTCAATAATCTTGAATTATTTCTTTCGATTGGATTTGTTTTTCGCCTCTATTTTCTCAAAGTAACATGGTTACTACAAATAGTAATAATTAAGAGTTTTAAAACCTAATTCTTTTCGATGATATAGAAGATGTGATAAAAACGACAATTTCAATAGAATGCAATAATCCATTGTACGATTCATTTATGAAGCCAGTAAAACATGACCCAATTTTGATTAAACTCAGCCAATGCTTTATTATTCATGTAGGGGTGGTGACAAATTTCAATATCAATTACAAACTTTTTATTGATAGTATGTTTTTCCAAAATATATAATTTTTCCATTTCCATGTTGAAGTGATGGAAGTCTCCAAATGGATGAGTTAAACATTCAAAGAATATGATGACTCCAAATCCAGGGTAGCCTGATCATGTTAAAATCGATTATACACTTCTCCGCTAAATAATCATCATCATCCTTCCCATGCATCAAGCTTATGTAGGCATCACCACATGAAATGAATTCCATGAACTTTCTCGAAGAGCTGAAGCAATGGTTTACTAAGGAGCCAAATTCTACCAACATTGCAATTAGGTTTTTTAGTTTCCAAGAAGAGGTATAGCAGGATTCTTTCAACTTGTCGGAGAACAGCTGATTCAACGTTAGTGAACGAACGTACATCAATCAGCTGTTCCTGACAATTTAAAAGAATCCTGCTATAATTCCTTACTCGGCTCAAGGTCAACTTTGAAGGTCACCTGCACCTCAGTTACCACTATTGCCGCCTGTCACATCTGATCAATTCGATAATAGGTTTCATGCGGGATAAGTGAACAGAAGTAAGCGACGCAGAAGGCGTCAGAGCTCGACGTTCTTGGTTAGCGTCGGTAAGCCCTTTGCAGCAACGAACGATAAGAAGATTGTCTTCGCTGCTGTATTATTAAGAAAGACGAGCTACAACAACAGAAGTAGCAGCAGTAGCAGCAGCAGCAACAGAAGCAACAGAAGAAGAAGCAGCAGCAACAGAAGCAGCAGCAGTTGCAGCAGCAGCAAAGCGTCCAAGGCATCTCGCGCTGCTACAGGTAATTGGATTATTTTTCGTCGCGTGGCCGCACCACAGTTTCCTATTACGCTGCGTTGAAACCAACAAGAAATTGCGTCGAACAATCTACGAAGAGCTCATGTGGTGAACTGTAATGCTCGCCATGATTGTTTGAGCGAGTGAAGTCAATGTTTCTCGCTTGTATTCTGGTGGAAATTGGTTTTGTCAGGCGCTGGTATAGATAAGAAGTAACAATCCCCGGTCTGAGAAGTACCTAGAATTACACTTGGCAATAGAAAAAACCCATCCTTAACCGATTTACTAGATCAAGCAGGAGAAAATATTTATTATTCTAAGTGTAATAAAATAAATTAAGACATGGATGTCGTTTTATTACTTCAACTTAAGCAGATTAAAACCACTTAGGACTAGAATGTCAATATACCAGTTCTTATCTTGAGTTTCTGAACGGATCAAGCTTATTTAAATTTGATATCTTCGCTCGGGTAATGGAATATCTCGTGGAGGATCTTTTTCACTATATGAATCTGAGCGATAAAGGTGGGTTTTCGTTACTGCGACCGAGTGCCGCAGCGGAGCCCGACCCAGCGTTGCCAGATGCAAATGATGAAATATCCCCACGAAAACCCACCTTAAGATACCAGCACGACCAAGAAGCCTTGCAATAAATGAATAAAAAACTGACATCAAAGAAAACGTGAATGGATAAGTCATATCATTTACTGTTCACATGATCTAATTTTTTTTTAATTTCAAGATTAATTGTATACAGATTGTAGATTGTATATATGTGTGTATACAGCAGTTTCAGTGATAACAGTAAGCTCTTTACTATACTGGAACTATAGCTAAGCTACTATACTGGAAACCGACCTCAGATACTGTGTATGCGAGGGTGGAAGTTGGATTAGAAATGCAAACACACAGCGCACAACAACCGCATAGAGTTGTATAGGATGGTGACAAGAGAAATAACCAGCGTTTAATAAGTTTGAATTAATGTTAAATACGCCAGTTAGCTAGCTGCACACTTGGCTGAGAGAGCATAGCTAGCAGCAACTTGCCATCAAGATCAAACAGACTCGAAATGACAACACCTCCCTCACATGTGGGATATGAGTGCTGTGCTGTCATTTATATACAGGATGCGACGACAATCCGGTTGCTGGTTTCCACTCGAAATTAAATTTCGAAATGAGCCATTCTCTGCTAGTTGCGCAGGGATGGGGGGGGGGAGGTCGACGATAATGAAAAGGAAGAAGGAGCAGGAGAAGAGGAAAAGAAGGAGAAGGAGACGTAGGAGGATGAAGAGGAGAGTGGGTGAAGCCGCTTCTTGTTAGCTGAATCAAGCCGGTACGGTTTAGACTAGCATGCGTGAGGTGTGTAAACAGTTGCGGCTGCCTGTGATTGCAGGCGCACAAGGATAAACACAGTACACTTCCAGAATACGAGTACGCCCTAGTACAACTGGGAATTACAGCAGTTCAGCACATGTGTGCTTTCCAATAAAGTCTTGGTTTTTCATCAACATTCATTCACGATTGTAGAAGAATGCTGATTAGGAAATTTTTTACAATTATTTAATTTCATTCAAGTTGAAAATTTCAACGAATTTTCTCCATCTATTTACAATATCATAATATTAATTGAAATTCAATATTACATCATTGTGTGATATCATTACAATATCATTAACAATATGGCACTACCGGCAAAAGATAATCTTGTGCGCCGGTAGTGAGGTCAGAAGCCACAAAAATTGTAAACCAAATGCATTAGGCTTCTGCAGCATTTAAAAAGAATTTGAAAAGCAAATGAATTGATAATTCATTAGAAGCCCAATGAATTAAATCAAATGAATATTGATTTTATGAAATTAATATCAGTTGCTTTTCAAAACATACAATTTCATGGTGTTTAATTTGAAAAAATACGATAGCACAAATACGAATATTGATTTTAAGATGCTAATATCGGTTGCTTTTCAAAATTCACTGGGTTGACACTTACAAATTCAACGCTATTGAAATTCCAGATCGAACTTGAGTTGGAAAGCTCTCAACACAAAGCCAAACACAACTTTTTCATGAATTCCAGGAATTTTCATGAATTATAGCGTTCTCAGTAACGCACATGAAAGGCGAGTCGAAACATGTCATGTGGCGAAATTTCTTACGCAAATTGTCTTTCTGGTCTCCTGTTACACTAGCGGTGAAATATTGTTGTTTGGGCCGCTTTCTGCCAGATAAAATATGTGTTGAAAGCTTTGTAAGGCATCGTTTTGCATAATGTGACGGCGTGGCGTGGCGTGACCAGCATTTCGGGTCATTACGCCCCGAGTCACGCCAGGCGCACAATCACGTGACAACTGCCGTGATCATGGTGGCATTGCTCGTGGAAACGACACTCACATGTCAATCAAGGAAACACAGAACAGAGAAATTTGAAAAAAGAGAAAGAGAACGAAGAAAAGAACAGAGAAACACGGTAAATTGAATTAAAAATGCAGTTTCATCCATATTCATTCATGTGATCAAAATTACAATATCAAGAAAAGGAATAGCAGGCGTTAGTCCAAAACTTCTGTTCAAAAATTTACTCAAAAAATGTTTTCGCGTATAATAGACTAGATAATGGGCATCAGAAACTAACATGAAACTATCACTTGATAAACCTTGATATTGTCAATCTTGAAACTTGTTACTTGAAACTTTAGTAACTTAAAAATATTGTTACTTGAAGATTTTATAATAGTAGTTTATGAAAAGGTTATATTATGAGAGCCTTTAAACGACGAGTGAGATACCGAGGTTAAAATACGAGCGGCAACGCCGCGAGTTATTTAAAGATATCTTAAGAGTCGTTTAAATGCTACAATACAACCATTGCATACACCATTTTATCTACGACCAACCAACAAAAAACAATAATATCTACCTTATACTCTGTCTGATCACCATATGTTTAGGATGTAGCTATTAATTGAATTGAATCATCAATCTAAACTAACCTTGATTCAAACGACCATGGTCTATTTCATAATGTTACCGTACAGGCTAGGAACTGTTCCGTTCCAGTGTTTTAAAACTGGATCAGATTGAACAAGGAACGTTTCATAATATACATCCGTTCCATAAAATCATGATTACGATACTTTTATCAACTGCGATTGTGTTTTGTTCAGTTCCAGTGTTTTAAAACTGGAAGAGATTAAACTAGAACCGTTTCATAATGTAGCAAACGTTTCATAAAATCGTCATTACGATACAGGCTTCTAATTCCATTTCAAAAAAGCTACTGTATCGATTTCAATTATGAAACTGTAATGATTGCGTTATAACACGGTCGTATATAAAGATTCTTTTCAAAACTGGCTATGGACAAAAATATTTGAGAATGTGAATATGGATAATACCATGTAAACTGGAATACTGTATTTGATGGAATTACTCATTTAGGGCTATTGTATACACCACATAGGGTATGCGTGTCATTCAGCGTTATCAGAACTTATTACGAGTCCCCGGAGAGCGTAGGCCCACTGAGGTCACATTCTTTGCTACACGAATTTACAATGTAGTGAAAATTGATATTAACTTCAACGGCCGTGTATTATAGTCGACGAGCGGGAGTTTTGAGGCCATTTGCACTCGAGCAGCTCGCGAATTTGATCGCGGAATTTACGAGTAGCCGTTAAAACGTTTGCTCGTCTGGCCTTAACATGGAAAACGCATCATGTACTCGCGTGGGCCTCAGCTCTACTATCTTCTTCTCTTCGCTGCTCGAATATCCCTATAGGTGGATCACAGCGATACAGTTCTAGTATCGCATTATGACCGTCGTTGGCTTTTTCTTCTTCTTCTTCTTCTGGTTCTTCTTCTTCTTCTTCTTCTTCTTCTTCTTCTTCTTCTTCTTCTTCTTCTTCTTCTTCTTCTTCTTCTTCTTCTTCTTCTTCTTCTTCTTCTTCTTCTTCTTCTTCTTCTTCTTCTTCTTCTTCTTCTTCTTCTTCTTCTTCTTCTTCTTCTTCTTCTTCTTCTTCTTCTTCTTCTTCTTCTTCTTCTTCTTCTTCTTCTTCTTCTTCTTCTTCTTCTTCTTCTTCTTCTTCTTCTTCTTCTTCTTCTTCTTCTTCTTCTTCTTCTTCTTCTTCTTCTTCTTCTTCTTCTTCTTCTTCTTCTTCTTTTTTATCTATGTGTAATCTCCCATCAGTACTTTTCCGTGATTCTGTAATTTTCCATAGTTAATTATTTCTTGCGTCATCAGTAAATTTCCGTCAGTACTTTTCCATACTTCGGTAACTTTACATTGTTATCTTCATCTGTTGATCTATGTAATTTTCCACGAGTATTCTTCAGTAGGCTACTCCTGTAATTTTCCGTGTTTGATTTTCGTCTTCAGCTTTAGGTAATTTTCCATGAATATTCTCTGGTATTTCTGTAATTTTCCATTGTTAATTATTTCTTGCGTCATCAGTAAATTTCCGTCAGTACTTTTCCATACTTCGGTAACTT
The DNA here is from genome assembly GCA_017141395.1 of Laodelphax striatellus. Taxonomy (NCBI): domain Eukaryota; kingdom Metazoa; phylum Arthropoda; class Insecta; order Hemiptera; family Delphacidae; genus Laodelphax; species Laodelphax striatellus. The sequence continues at coordinate 39,084,955 of CM029534.1, read as the reverse complement.
TCCATTGTTATCTTCATCTGTTGATCTATGTAATTTTCCACGAGTATTCTTCAGTAGGCTACTCCTGTAATTTTCCGTGTTTAAGTTTTGTTCTTCTTCTTCTTCTTCTTCAACTTCTTATACTTCAACTTTTCTTCTTCTATTTCTACTTCTTCTTCTTCTTTTTTGTCTTCTTCTTCTTATTCTCCTTCTTTTTGTGAAAGCTTAAGCTTGTATGTCGTAAAATTTGCATTTAATGTCGACTTTGCTCTGGTAGTTTCTGTTACCAGAAATACCATTCCAGCTTGACACCACTACGTAAATGTGACGTGTCAAGCTACTGTAACACTTTTCTGATAAACGCTACATCCTACCGGACTGTGTTTAATCCAATTAAAGTGTAGCTGAAATGGACTCTTGTCAATAGCTGGCCACGCATTCACGCATTAATGGGATACGTGTCAAGATAACGTTTGTGTTATCAGGATAATGGTAATTAGAGTTTTCCCTGTTGCTGATCGAATAAGATAATGGAGTAATTGTTGTAATGAACAAGAGTAGTGTCGTTAGGTTGCTGTTCAACATCCAGATATCGATTTCTTCTGCACATTAAATTCGTGACACATGAAGTATAATATTGATCAGTGATTCAAAGTGCTTCAGGATTTGGCCTTTTGAAATTTGAAAGCTCAAATGAGCAATAAGATAATTGCTGTACTTCTCACTCATTATTGTTTCGATGTCCTTCATTGGAAGAAGGCTCAAGTGAAGTGATTGGAAGATTTGAGCAGAATAATTTGAGAGATTTGAATTTTGTAATTGGAATAGATTGACTGATTACTAATAATTACCGCATTGAATACGAACTCAAATTTAAGAAACTGTCATATATGAAGATCGTTCATAAATACAGCTCTAACTCTCTGGGAACAGCATCACATCCATTGAGTACTGACATAACCTAATTCAACTACATTCGATTCAAGATTTCTTCGTATTTGGAACTCATTGAAGCATTGTGATAACCGTAGGAATAAACAGAAATACAAGTTCTGTGAAATACACAGTTGTCAAGTACACCACCAAACTAGACGTCTGATCATTCGATTTTATTATTCCAAGTAGGAGGCAGCTTTTCCAGCGTCTTGCTTTCCCGCGCGGAAAACACGCCAACGACGAAAATTAGCTCACCGCTCAGCACTCGAAGACTCGCGCACAAGAAAATGTAAACAATGTAAGCCGAGCTTGTCGGCTGTAATTAATTACGGCAAGATACAGTTTGACACAAAGTCGATAAGCCGAGCTGATTAACGAGACCGGTTCATTAAGGAGGTGTGCACACGATTCCAACGCACGGCTGCCACGGATCGTGTGTTGATGTTGCGGATTGCAGGCAGGGCTGTAGGCGGCGGCGGCGCAGCTAGATGCCAAGCAGTCTGTGATGGTGCAAGAACAAGAAAGAGATGGAGAAGAGAGGCAGAGAGAAAGAAAGAGAGAAAAAGTGGGTGGTGGATGAAAATGTACAAAGATGAAGGAGGAAAAAGGATGGGAGATGACGAGGAAAGAGGTGAAAGAATAAGAACAAGATGGGAAAAAGTGGCAGAGAAGTGGATCGTGGAGGAAGATGTAGTGTGGACCAAGTAGTACAACAAGAAAAAGGAACAAGATTAGAACAAGAACAAGACGCAAAATAGATGATGATCGGTAAGAACAAGACGGAAAAGAGAGGCAGATGGAGAAAAGTGGGTGATGAAAGAGAATGCACTGTGAACCAAGAGGATGAAGAAGAATGAAGAAAATAAGGAAGAAGAAGTGAAGAAGAAGAAGAAGAAGAAGAAGAAGAAGGTGAAGAAAAAGAAGAAGAAGAAGAAGAAGAAGAAGAAAGAAGAAGAAGAAGAGAAAAGGAGAAAAAGAGGAAGAAGAAATTAAGAGAAAGAAGAAGGAGGAAAGGAGCAAAAGAAGTAGAAGTGGAAAAGGGGAATGAAGAAAAGGAAAAGAAGAAAAAGGATGAACGTAGAAGAAGAAGAGAGAAGAGTAAGAAGAGAGGAAAAGGAAGAAGAGAAACATGAAAACTATGTAAAAGGAATCGAAAAATGGGACAAGTAAGAAAGAAGCAGAAGGAGTTGAATACCTTGTCAAAAGAGAAGAAGGAGTGAAAAGCAAATAAGAAAGAACAGCAGCAGGAGACGGTGGAGAAGTAACAAGATAGAAGGAGAAGCAAGTTTCCCACCCTCTGTACACAAGAGTAGTTTCCTCATGCAAGAAGACCAGTGCCCCGAAAATTTAGGAGCGAGTAGGACGATTTCTTGTCGCCGAGAGCAACCCCGTCTCTCACCAAAAACACCCCTACCACCCCCCACCCGTCGCCATAATGATTGATGAGGTGATAGGCTACGGTCCGACAGACATGTGTCATAATACAGCGCTCATTATACATGATTATTGATCGAGGCTGCTGTTCAAGCGTTCATTTCAATTTTTTATCTTGACACCGAGCCTTTCATGAATCTAATGGCTGGATATCAATCAAAATGAGTAGGCGAGATGGTGTTTCTTTGTTCTAGAATTGACATCCCACTAACTTATTGAATTTGTGAGGAGGAATCAAATCAAGATTCCAAAAAAAGTAAATCTTCCATGAATATAATGGATGGATATCAATCAAGATTAGTGGGCAAGCTATTTTTGAATTATATTGATATCCAACTTAGTTTTGGGAAAGGCTAAGAAAGGCTGACATAGGAAAAACAAATAGTTATTTCACGTTGAGTTGGTACGTAGTTGAAGTGGGGTCAAATAAATGTTCATAAACGTGATAACAAAATATGGGTTTATGCTACCAAGAAAGGAGCTATTTGAATTTTATCGTTATAGCTATTATGTTTTCTCTTCAAGCTATCCAGTAAAAACAAATTAAATTTATATAATTATGATACAATGAGTAGGCTAGATAGGAAGAAATTGAAGTTACAGAATAATAAAATCTTCCCACATCATTGATTTTTTTTAAACTAGTTACTTCAAGTTTCTATTGGCTAAGAGCTCAAAGTCAAGATTGTAAGTTCAAAAATGATACTAAAACTATGATAGTACAAACCACTCATTCTGTGAGCTCACGACAAAGCTCACATGAGTTCAAATGAGCTCAATGACCTCAAAGAGCTAAAATGAGCTCAAATGGGCTCTTCTGTGAGCTCATCGATCTGGATATCAAAGTCCAGATCAATGAACGCAGACACTGTTAAGGTTCAAATTAGAATGAGAAAATAACATTTTTGGAAAAAGAACACTAGCCTCACAAGAAAGCCAGTGCTCCAAAAATGTTCAAATGGAGAATATTTCAGAGGGCTCATCAACTCTGAATAGTCTTTGCGAAAAGTTTGTGGCAACAAGAAAGAAAGTCTGTTCGCGAACGATTCCGTAAAAACCAAACAAACGAGAACCATATGCACTTGACAGCTTCATTTCGGACCTATTTCTGTTGTTTCCAGTTGTTTTTTCCTGTTTTTTCTTGCTACATCATGATATAAGTCTAAAAAATGTTGGGCTTTTTCCCGCAGTGTGTTAAGGTGAGGTAAAATATTTATGCATAATACAGTTATAATACTTCTCGTACTCGCCAACGTCACAACAGTTATCGAATGAGTAGGCCTGCTTTTAAATATTTAATAATAACTCTCACTAATTTACAATTTAGAATTGGGACTAATCAAGAGAGCTTCCTGAAACAAAAAATATATGTTTGATACCTAATATTAAGTGAAAATGTTGTATTCTTTTACTCACCACCTCTGACAATGCAAGTCAACTTCATCTCAGTGCCTTCTACGTACGGACCAGCCTTCACCTGGATCTCCTTGTTTCTCTCGTTTATAATTGTTGGCTGGCCAGGTGGAACTGTAACAGAAATTTAGACCAAAATCAGAAAACTATCGAAAATTTGTACCCAATGAGCTCAATTATAAACTAATTCTAATGAGGTTATATCCTAAGAAAAAGTCATTTCGTATGAAAGCTGAAAAACTTTACAATTTAGTAGCTTAATGCAATATTGCTTCAGATAACTCTCAAAATTGATGCAAGATAGATAAGATAATTCATATAATAAGATCAAAATTCAAATATCAAATCAAATCCTTTATTTGCACTATCATTCATGTACATCATATATCATGTAACAAAAATATCTGCAATGTCAAAATACAAAAAGAAATATAAATTTCAAATATCAATTTATTTCACACAACAAAATAGATACAATACATTGTAACCAAGCTGGTCATCTCAATAAATACACAAAATTTCTACTTACTAACTTAAAACTATTTTCACAAACATTTTTAACATTCCTCGATTTAAAAGACAATCAACAGGCGATAATTAATGAGAAATAAAGATACAAAATATTTTTATTCAACTCTCAAAAATAAAATGGGAATTTATTAAAAATAGATCAAGTAGTAGGTTCATTTAGGTTAGTCTCAAGACAAATAAAATAGGAATTTATTAAAAATAGATCACGTAGTAGGTTCATTTAGTTTCACAGACAGTTTGGTTTCCACGAAAACACACAAGTACTTCAGTGCCATTATAATAATACTGTCACTAAGGTTTTTACGACCTATAGAGAAGACAATAGCAGTTAATATTTCTTCCTTAGCCGTCTACGATTTGATCCTTGCAGCCTGCTTTGAAGCTAGAAAAAAGTAATAAGCAAGAGAAAGAGAGAGTGCCATTATCTAGAGGGTGAATAGCGTTCACCACGATCTTGAGTGTCTCCACACATTCTTGAAGATCACTTCGGCCGTAAGCTATAAAGCGAGGAGGCATGGATGTTTAGATGACGAATAAAGTGTTAAGCACGGCACAGATGCGACTAGAGTGGCAAGTGTAAACGCGGCAAGGATCAGTCGAAACGAGCGTTGTAGTTGTCGCATTGCAGTGCAGTCAGTGTAACCAGCCACAGATGCGAAGTCCACGTTTCACATTCTCACTAAAACCGAGCTTTTCCAGTGTTTGCAGTTTACTAGATGCTTGAAACGACTTTTCGTTCGAGCGTGCACCACTTGACTTAACCGTTTCGAAAACATTTCAGACTCCGTGAAACTAAACTGATGTGAAATGTTTCTTGGGAACGGCATAAATTCTTATGAATGATGTTGATGTTTGAAGTGATTCCACAGAAATCACCAATTATGCAATCACCATTGATGGATTGATGACATGCACGTCATTCACAGTATTTTACAAACTTAGATAAGTTTGATGAATTTCTTCCTATTAATTCATTTATTTGTATGGCTTTTTATCGGTGGGTGACGCTAATGGGTAGGTACCACCACGCCTTATTTTTTAATTTGATTAATTCGGAAATATAGAAATATCATAAAAATATAGCTTACTGTTGTTATATATAGGGACAAACGTGCATATTATTATTTTTATGGAGAGGTAAAATCAATTTATTTTAGAGTATGTAGATATGAAATACTCTTCTTATTCAGTAATAGTGATTCTGTAATCCAATATCATATTCAATATCGTACTAGTTTTACTTAATAAGTTGTTCAATGATATTTGGACTCAAACAGGAGCTATAGAATTATAATGGTCTATAAATAAGTACATGTTGGTCTGTATTTAATTGATTTCTAAAACCTTTCTATGTGAGTTTCTCAGGATTGTACTCTAAAAATGCAAGTTGATAATTGCATTGTGAGAGCTGTTTAACTCAATCGGAGTGTGTTTTAGAAACAGAAATATAAATTGAGATTGAATTGAAGATAGTAAAGCTTCACAGTTCATCAGAATACTACATTTCAAAGTACTATGGAGCTCACAATTGAATACAGAATATATCAAGAAAACTTCCAGATAAAACAGAATTTGGAATTCGAAGCAGATGGTAGCGTTCAAATTCGACATGAGACGAGAAATGGTGGGTACTTTGGATCCATAGATCTGTGTATCACTTTTTCCTCGCCGACGATTGAGTAACAATTTATCATCGATTCTGTTCCGTTGAAGTCTCGAATTTCAATGTTAACGACCGTTATTGAAAAGATACTGCAGAATATGAAATATGAAACTGAGCACGCCGCGCGTCTTGCGAACGGAATTTATTCTCTGTCCACACTCTTTCATCTCTGCCTGTGTTTCTTAGCCGACGTTGAATAGGACAGAAGATAAGAAAAGCGGGGAAAAAGCGCCCTACATTCGATCTATCTGGACCAACAAGCAGCAGCAGCATTTCACTTTGATTTAGTGCAGAAGACAAGCAAGCACTCATCGTTTCTCTATTCATCTCACAGTTTTTCCCATCAATCCTTCTCTCTCGTTCTCAAGGGACCTATCCTTCTTCCAGCTCCCTCTCTCTCTCGCGCCTCGCCTTTATACTGAAATCATCTCCAAGCAACACTGGATTTATCAATATCCTCGACACCCTCAATCTCTTATACAAAAGCAATAATTCTCACCGGTCTTGATGGGTTTATCATGAAGCAAGCAAGGTAGAATAATAAACTGGCTCTGAATTGATCGCTGAGCGTGCTCGCAGCCGGCGGATTATCGTCTGTGTTCCAAGCAGATCAGATTCACGAGTTTCTTCTCTTTCAAATTGATAGAATTCTATCTTCAATCAGAATTTTATGATTTAATGTAAAGTATTTTCAACACAAATCCATATTTCCTGTACCTCACTGTTTGTTGAATTCATGATTGTATTTGTATTCCCGTAACAAAATTTATTTATACATCTCAAAAAAGATTGTGAAATGTAGGAATTATCATTAAAAATGCAATCAACTTAGGAATTATCAACCCTAACTTTGTACTTTTAGGGCCGGTTCATGAGCTCGGGATTTAGCCAAGTCCTAGACTAAAACGGGTGGCTATCGTAGCATCAACAAACGTTTGTCACGACAGGTTAGTGGGTTAGCAGCATAGAGAGCCCTTAGTACATAGTTTCGAGGCTAACAATTGTCGATGCTACAGTGGCCAACCGTTTTAGTCTAGGACTTAGCTATATCCCGAGCTCATGAACCGGCCCTTAGTGTCAGTTCATCATTTCCTTGTTTTACAAGACGTCTAAAACATTATAAAACAGGGTAGGCTCTAGCATTAAAATTTGAAAAAATATACAGAAGAATGTTCTAGATTTTTTGAAGATAATGGAGCTCAAAAAAGATCATGGAGTTCATAGAGAAGTTCAATAGAATGAATAGAGTCCAATCTAATTCATATATCTATAATCTGGCTGGCCCCATCTTTAAAATTTGAAAAAATATACAGAATAATGTTCTCAGGTTCTTGGAGTGGTCCGTAGCCGAGGGCGATAAGCGCCTGTCTGATAATCCAAAGGTTCCAAGATCGAATACAGGTTTTTTGTAGTTTAAGGAACTCAAAAAGGATCACGGAGTTCATAGATAAGTTCAATTGAATGAATAGAATCTATAATCTAATTTATCTATCTAATCTAATTCCTATTTTGATATAAATAATAAATACTGTATAATTCAATTTAATCTAGTTCAATTGCTCATGGATTGCAAAATTATTGCTTTGTGACAGCCAATCACCAAATACACGAAGATTGACTTCTGTGTAGAGGACACATGATAGTAGACACCTGTCTTGGAAAATATTTCATATTGGTAGCCGAAAGGTCGAGCAGTATTCCACTGAGTGCTGAGAGCAACTTCGATATGTATGCCCTACGTAATGATATTTCCAGCTGAGAACTGAAAGAGATTGGATGAAATTTCGAACCTGCAATGACAAGGACAAATAGATTGAGTAGAGCAAGAGAGAAAACGGCGAGATGAGTAGGAAAGAGAGAGACAGGGAGTGAGGAAACGGCGAGATGCGTGTAGAAATGAACCCCGAGAGACGAAAACGAACCGAGATGGCTTGCTTCTTTCTTTTGATCACTTTTCTCGATGCGCCTCGTAAAAGCCAAAAGAATCTATGAAATATTACGGCGAGTAGCCGTCTTCGGTTCACGGAATCCAACATTTTTCTGATAGATGTGTTTCTCGACCAAAAAACCCGGATCAGAATAATTACGAGCAGAGGCGAGCTCATATACACTGATGTACTCACTGATTTAATGCCAATTTTTCAGTTTACTCCAAATGTAAGAAGCTGATGAATTTCATGAGATAATGTGTGATACAAGTACACAATTTCATGAACATTGAAATTATTTTTACAACTAAAGCCCAATAAGCACTATCATCTATTAAACCAAATTTTACAAATCGAAGTTCAAAATCGATCAAAACCTCAAGGTTGTTATTGAAGTTTTTATGGTTTTTATGAACTTAAGTAATGTTGAAACTACGATTTGTTACACCTAGTTCGAACGAAGATGTTGCATACGGGTCTAAGGAAGCTTTAGCCTTATAACCTTATAACCTTATAGCTTATTACTGGGCTACGTGCAATTTGAAATTCTAGTCTAATAATTGTTGGTTATGCTTATGATTGGGAGTGCGTGAATGCATGAATAGTATGACAAAAGATATTGGTGTAAAGCTCCACTCAAGCTTGTAGCAGTATATTCAGATTCAAAATTAAGCTTACATAATCGAACAGCGAGCAAATAGATAGGCTGGCGTTGCTTTGAAAGTGAATAGTGGATTCAGTGGACATAGTGTGGTCCTTATGGAATGAGATCAGGGGGGGGAGGAGGTTGGAAGGAGGGGGTAGGGGGGCTGCAAGCAGAATAGAGCCAGGCAAGTTATCTCTCGACGGGATTAGATTAATAAATGATTCATGGTTCTACTTTGGGGAGTCCCTTTTCGAGCAAGGGACATCAGTTATAAGCCTCCCGGACTCACCTCGCTCGGCGTCTCTTCTTTCGAAAATAAGTCTATCTGCTGCAGTGACAGCCAGAAAGCTCTCCGAACAGATTTACAAGGACCTCTGGTCGATCGTGAATCAAAGCTATCGATTTCAATGTAGAGAGAAGTGTTATGAAATTCATATGAGAATTTCAAAGCAAGTTTGAGACGAATCTAATAATTATGAATGAAGCTTAATCACTCATTATAAATATAATCAAACTTAAATGAATGAAATCGAATTTTTAACATTCAACAATGAATAATATCAGAGATAATTATAATTATAAATGGATTTTGTATAGATTTATTTGAATAGTCCAGTAGTTAGCCATATTCATATATTAAAGCCATAAATCATAGGTTATGTTCATTCACTTATCTACTACAATTTGCCTTTGCCAGTGTTAGTTTTCATTATTATAAGCTTTTAACATGATACCAAAAGTAGAGAGACAATTTTTATTGTTAAAAATGTTATTTTTGATGTTGCTTCTCTCAAAATAAGTTTGAAAAATGAGTGAATTGGTTGATGTTTGCCTGTAATCCCATTTAAAATTAAAAAATTTGGCAAGCGTATGACGGTGGCGGGAATAAAAATTATTCCAATACAATGTTATGGACCCATTCACACCAATGACCTCACTGTTATTACACAGTCTCTGTAGTTAGTATCATATAAATGTTAGTATCATGTATATGATATCCGGGTAGTCTATGATAATATAATATAACAATATGAATGGATCGATGAACCAATATAATTCTCAAATCTATTAATCAAGAACTATTAGGATTCGAATCCTAAAAAAACTTGGTATAGCAGGATTCTTTTAAATTGTCAGAAACAGCTGATTGATGTACGCTCGTTTACTAACGTTAATTCAGCTGTTCTCTGACAAGTTAAATGGATCCTGCTATACCTTAGGTACGAAATATCTCAGACGCAACTGTCGACATAGCCTAATAACATTGTTAACACTTATTCGATTAGGTAACAAAACGGTCTGTTTTATGATAAATTCATGGATTCATCAGCCAGAGTCTGAGCTAGAATTCAAAGTCATTTGATTTGCTTGAAGAGCTACAAATTCATGCAAGACGTTGTGCCACACTGTACGTTGTAATCCAACATCAGCTGTGCTCTCACTGTGACATCTGCAACTGCTTGAAACATTTCTTAACTCGGCTCTCTCCTCCTCCTCCTCCTCCTCCTTCTTCTCCTCCTACTCCCCCTCTCCTCCTCCTCCTCCATCCCATCTCTCATTTCCTTCTTCTCTCTTTTCCGGCGTCGCGACTTGAATAAATAAAATATGAGGGATGGAAAGGATCCTCTGCCACGAAGCAGAAACGACACGGGAAATATTCAGAGCACACGGCCCCCTCCAAGAGTGACCGTTTATTCAGAAATCCCCTTCTGACATCAGAAATATTAGGGCGCGTCGTGGAAAAATATCTTCTTGTTATTGTGATGTTTCTGCTCTGGAACATACAGCGGCTTGATGTCGATCAGGCATCAGCCATGATATTCTTAACAATTAGTCGAGATACTCCTAGATACTGTGCAAAAGCCTTAATCAATGAGATTGGAAAAGTATCAATATACAGTATTATAAATTACGAACTACGTTATTGTCTCTCTACCCTTGGTATAGAGTTGAAAGCTTAAAATGATGAAAACTAAGGCTAGACGTAAACCGGTTAGTCAAGACAAGACAAGACAAGATTAGTCACGTTTAGTCACAGTAATTCACATAGTTGCTTATGAAGCATGACACACTGATGCAATGACTAATCTCGACTGTACTGTGACTAAAAGTGACTAATCTCGTCTTGTCTTGTCTTGACTAACCGGTGTACGCCTAGCCTAACACAGGCAAAGGCAAATTGTAAGAAGTGAATCACTCAGAATAACATCTATGATTTGCGTTTCATTTCAATGCAAATGGAAATTGATAAAAAAGAGCTAATTGTCCGAGCTAACCAAAGGCTACCGTGGAACGTGTTCTATGATAGCGTTTGCTAACCAGTCAAAAGTGTAACATGTAATGTCCACACTGTTATTATACAGGCTCTGTAGTTCTCACTAATAATAGTTGACACTGCCACGAAATAAGGTATAGATTAGCCAAAATTTCTTGGCACATAGCCAGAGCCAGTCGGGCTAAGTTAGCCCAAAACTTCTTCTATTCCAAAATTTACCAAGAAAAATGTTCAAAGTCAAGTTATGTCCAAAAAACATTTATCACTTGCACAGTTTTCACTTATAGATCTAACCTTCACTAGTACATTCCATGAGAAACATAAAAAAATATACAGTCGTGACAAAGGAGAATTAACACTGTCAAATACTACATAATAATAAATGGAGTTGAAGTTAGTAATAATTCCAGTTTTCAATCCTACATTTATCTTGAAAATCCGTCATATACTGTCATATAAATGGAATAATAGTTCTCACACTTCTTTTGATGAATTTCGAAGAAACTTTAATCTATCATTTTATCACTTTCCACTTTAAACGTGGACCAGCTCTTCATATTTAGTTCGGCGGCTGATGAGAGCACATCGTGTAAAGGACTTCTGAGAATCAATATAAGCCGATCGGTCTCCACATCGCACACATATTGGGCTCATATTTCATCGATTGTACAACAGCTCATTGCATTAATATCCTCTCGACTGCACAAACTCGCCCAGAATATCGCCAAGCAGCTGCAAACCCGAGGGCTTAGCAAGTGTTTAACTTACTCAACAAGAGTGTAATGCCCTAAACTGGATATTTGCTAATCTAGTTAGTTAACTGTAATGCTTTGCTTGCCTTCCAACTACTCTCTCTTTCTCTCTCCATATAACTTCCATCCAGCTGTCTCTGTTTTCTTGAATGCTAGTTAGCCTGTTTGCGGGCCATAAGACGAGATTACGCGCTTCAAATAAAGTCGAATCGTCACAACCCTTAGCCAAGTCGAGACTTGCCGAAATGAAGTACTATGCAGTCAAGCCTAACTTCATTTTGCACCACTTTTTCTATACAGTATATTGAGTTATGAGCGTAATGAAGATGAGTTTTCTTCCCCTCGTTGAGAGTTGAAACCTAATAAAACTCTTTGCTTCCACTGTCTAATCCGGTTGAAAAGTGGAGTAGAGCCGCATCTTCATTCTTGCCTGTCTACATACAGCACAGCTTTCTTCTCACATCAAATCTGATGTGTTCTGGGATGATTAATATTCAAATTTGCTATAGAAAATTTACGAGCCTGAATTCCAAAAAATAAGTCCAATTAATCTTACTGATCATATTCTCTACTTCCGAAAGTTAGAAGTTGGAAAATGAGAAATTGGAATAATTATTACAGTTGTACCCTAAATTAAACTCAAACAATTTTATTCTACAACCATAAGCACTGATCTGTTCAGAAGCTCAACTCATCGAATAGCTCTTTCCATTGAATACAGCGTAAATGCGCTATTTTTGCACTATTTACTATGTGATTGATTACTTATTCAATCTCATCCTAATAATTATTATGCTCCCCAAAAATATTTTCGAAAGTGAGTAAGCTAACGCTGTAGTTGAAGTCAGAACAGAATCAAATGCATCTCCAATTCTATCCTTTTATCCTTTGAGTTGATTGTAATTTATTGAACAAATGAATGAATAAATAAATGAATTCTTTGTTCTTCCCCAATCACATCCACCACATGCATTGGAATATCAGAAAAAATTAATACTCTCCACACCTAATTTTGACCGAATGCCTGGGAGAGGTTTGGAACTAGACTCACGACACAAAAATGTGTAGGAAGTAGGTAAATGGATGCGGAAGTATCTCTCTCCCACCACTTCCCATTCAACCATTAAAGTGGAGTGGGTTAGAAAGAGCAAGAAGAAATCGGGAAGTATGCAATCACGAGACTCCAGGAAACTAAAAAGAAGGCTCGAAACCGGCCACCAAACTAAAACTGGAGAATATCACGCGAACTGCAGCCGAACACACGAATCTTGAGAGAATAGAAGAAAACGCACGGATGCGAGAAAGAGAGATGAAGAGAGGGAGAGCGAGAGAGAAATTGGAAGAGAGAGAGAGAGCGGAAAAGTGGAAACGTGATGGAAAGGGGAATAGATCTGGTGATAAACAGTCTGCTTCCTTTTTCCTTTTGACTCGTGACTCCTTGTTTTCGCGCTTGTTCAGACTGAAAATCAATCCTTTTTCACGATAAAACTTACTTTTCTTTTGTTTACTGTACAAGTGCTGGTAATCCCCTTCTTGAAATTCTCGCACTCTTCAGAACTCATTCGATGTAAGATGATTATTCTCGATGATGCTGTTTGAAAGTCATCAGACAGTGAAATATTATTTAATCACCTATATTTTTCATGTTCCCCAACGATCTCTCATGTTCAAACTTTCTGGAGTAGGAATTTACTCCGTGAAGATTCTTCTCCTTTTCAGATCTGTATATTCCTTTTTTAATATAAGAAAGGCTAGAAAAAACATTTGATATTCTCTCTAAATATTCTGGAGATATTCTAAAGAGAAACCGAATGATAAAAGTATGTTGAATGAATTACTTGAACATAACATTTTTATGGACTAAAAAAGGCAAGACTCTTTCTTTAACAAATGAGACGACAAAAGGCCGCAAAACCTCATGTACACAAAATTTACAGGAATGAAAATGAAAACACAGACTACAAAACGTCTACCTTCCCCAATTTCAATCAATAATAATTTTAAAATAATGAAGATTCTGTTGACATTCAAAATTCCCGATTCCGTGCAAGCAGCCATTTTCTTCAAGTACACTCTCATTCTAAACGCATTCTGATTGGCTGATGATGTAATAAGTGATCAATCAAGAATTAAAACGTTGTGGAGATTCGGAAGTAAATACGTTTTCAATACAATATCGCATAACTGATCGATGCAACATTCCACTTTAATCCAATTCAATTGTGATTCCATTTCCCATTTCAATTTCATTTGGAATTAACTGATGAATTGAAATCCATAAGCCATGTTTCCAATCTCCAATCTCATTGGTTAAGCCATATAGACTCGATAATAAAACGAATCTTCAGGTTGAAACGATTCCAGTATGGACGCCATCTTCCTTTCAACTACCATCCACTACGTCGATCAACTTCCACCAATCACGTGCAAGCAGCCAAGCAGCCATTTTCCCCTAGTACACTCCCATTTTTAACGCATTCTGATTGGCTGATGACGTCATACTCGTTGATACTCTGTGGAATAGAACAATCTAGAATAGTTTTTGCTGTGAAAATGTTCCTCATCCAAACTCCCATGAATAATGTAGATGAACTGACGTTCTAGGGTTGAACAGGGCTACGTTTTCACTTAATTCCAACACAAATTTCCAGTCCCAAATACTTTACAATGGAAATAAATTTTTGAATTAAATTTCGTAGACGAAATGATTCTTCAATCTTACATTTTTCCAGATTCTAGAACATTCTCCAGTTCCTACCAAATCCAACATTGTGCATCTGGATTTGTTGTATGCAAAATAAAAAAAAAGATCACTGATTTATAATAGTGATTCGAAATAACTTATTCGAGTATCATTCATAAAACTAGAATCTGGTTTCTAGTAATCAACAAAACAAAATAACGAAGTCGTATTATTATCTCTATTGTCGAAGATGTAGGATCCTTCTAAAGTCCTCCTTCTTAATAAAGATATTATGAAATATTTTGAACGTCTACTCTGTGATTATGCTATGAAGATCTTGATTGAAGTTTTTGATTGATTTATTATGAATTCACAGCGAATGTGTGAAAAAAGGCACAAAAAATTATGCAATGAGGCGAGGTGGAACCTACCCGTAAGGGTCTCCCCACTAATAAAAGCCACACGATAAAAAAAAGAAGAAAAACAGCGAATGTACTTATGCAACTTCTGATAATTCCTTCCATCTTTCTAAAGTTAGTTATGCCTATCATCATGAACGTTTTGGAGAAACTGAGTTATTGCTGATACGTAGTCGATTCATCATCAATCCTGCTCCTTCAGAACTGTCAATAAATAATTCCCGAATGATCATCATTTAGATGTTCATCTATCTACTCGACGTAGAAGAATTGCTCCAATTTCCGAGATCCATAGTTCCATTCTGCGCCAATATATCTTGCAGCGTACGGATGAGAATGACACTGGAATCCAGCGAATTAAAGGAAAGACCTGTTGGTGAGAAGCATTGGCAAGATAAGCTTTCTTTCTCTGGATTAGAACACATATCGATTACTACAGAGATGGAACAGCAGCAGCAGTGCTGCAGCAGAGATCTGAGAGACTTTTGTTTAACCACCCTTCTCAGGATCGCTTCTTCAATCCTGTTTTTCTATCACTTCATTCCTATCTCTTTCCAGTTCTGCTCTGTCTATCATTCTGTTTAGTGGTGTCTCTCCAACAACATTCTGGAAAAGCCAGATCTGGTGATTTCTAGTACACAGATAACTATTAGTTCCGAACATCCAGAGTCTGCAGAGTACATTCAACAAAAAAGTAAATTGAAGTAGCGTACAAAATGAAATGTTTAAAATAGATCAGTTCATCAATTGAATTCCTGGATGACAAGTACATTATGTTGCATTATTGATTTTCAGAGGATTTTTAATCCTGTATTATCTTGTCTTAATATATAATGTGAGTTGAAAATTCGAAATTGAGTTCAATCCCCTTCGAAAGAAACATTCAATCCTTATTGAAACTTAATCATGATGAAGATTCTTCTATTATTCTTTCACGATAAGGAAAATTCAATTTCCGGTTACATTTTTAAATGCAATTTATGATGATCACTTGATTCATATTGAAACACAAGATGGAAGGAAATGAGATATCGCAACCATTCAATTGCTTTCAAATCATAATAATTAATTGAACGAAATTTTCGTTCAATTAGTTATTACAATATTGGACATTTCACTCTTTACCCTTGAGTAAGACTTAGCAGCACGTGATCCTTGAGGAGAAAGGAATAGATGATCCTTAAGTGAGACGTGGTTTGCATATAGTGTAAGATGTGTTTAGAAAGGTGATGATAATATGGTTGAGGAATACTATAATATGAGGGAAACTAGAAATACTGAGGGTTACAAAGGGATACTAGAGATAAGCAAATACACGGATACTAGAACACACGGTATGAGTCTAGAGTAGAATGCGTGTATCTCGTTCACAAAAAAAGGCAGGGAAAATTATTAAGAAAATGTTAACCTATAATTTGCGATGCAATTACGATATCATAACGATGAATAAGGCTAGGCGTACACCGGTTAGTCAAGACAAGACAAGACAATATTATTCACGTTTAGTCACAATAATTCACATAATTGCTTATGAAGCAGCACACACCGATACAATGACTAATCAGTGTGTGTTGCTTCATAAGCAACTATGTGAAGTACTATAACTAAACGTGACTAATCTCGTCTTAACTAACCGGTGTACGCCTAGCCTAAGAATCAAAATGAAAATCACGAGTTGTTGATTTTAAATCTAATAAAGTGATCTTAAATTTGATTCTCATGAATTCATTCAAATTCAACGTACTAACCGTCTTATTGATTTTCAGATAAACAAGACAAAACTTTGACTTGGGAACAAAGATCATTAGATCTCTGAGCAGTGTAGTAGTTGTCTAGTAACTAATGCCGGTGGTAGGTACCTCGAAGCAAGTTTGTGACGCTGAAGGCAGCGCTGCGCTGCGCTGTGTTGTTAGGCTATGATTGTTTGCCAGCCGACGGGAGGATGAAGAAAGGAGCTGAAACCAGCACGAGCAAGGCAAACATTCGTCTCTTTTTCGAATGGATGTGAGAGGAAACCGGCTAAACACAACCGTCGAATTGCAGAAAGCGAAATAATAATATTTGCCGAGTCCAAAGCGGTTCTTCCCCCACAAACCATTAGCCGCCGTCCTATTAAACAAGTTTCTCTTGAGGAGCCCTTTCCTGTGTACACAGGCTTCTCAGCGACCTCCAAACTCTAACTCTTCCAGCGAAATGAATAAATGCTGTTTCAGCAGTTTGAGTGATATCTCAGTGAGTGACAGTTGAGTGACTGGACACTGGACACATTAACACTCTTCTCAACTGACAACTCATTCAACCTGACAGGCCAGTCACAAGAGTGACACGAACATCCACCCAGGTCTCTGTGTTTATCCGGTTGTGTGAAACTTTTCCATTACGCGACAAATAATTAAAATGAATATTGTCAATTCATTCGTGAGTCAAGTCTATTCATATCAAGCTTTTTGAAGTATGTATGTGTATTGTGTCACTCATTCATATTTCACTGATGTTGAGTTGTTCCAATTGGGATCACCTATTTTGAATCTGCTCCCATTTAATTAGCATTGTACTGAACAAAATGTATCTTGCTTGGTACAACCCAACATAAAAGCCCCAATTTCATTCATCTTGAACATAATAATTTTAAAGGATCTATTTTGAACGATAGTCGTATTGAATTTTTTACATAATATGCTGTCAGATATTCAGATTCCAATAATTATGTCTTTATTTGTAGAAATCTTATTGATGTTGTGGAGCTCCATAATGAAATAAAACACTAAAGGATATTGTCCATTCCACTGTTCTATTATTGACCACTATTCTATTACTGGACCGCGGTTTCGTGGCTTATGTCTTGGGTTATGAATCTTAGAATACTTGTCCTACCTTTAATCTATCTTCTCATTGTATTTCACTCATACTCAAGAATGGTTGGGCTATGAATATTATTCAGTTCCATGACGTAGTTCTATTCAGTTTACTTATACTACAATAAGTTATGAAATTATTATTCTTTCATTTGTTCATAGTTTTTGAACTCACTGCCGGAGCACAAGCAGTTGTTCTTTTGCCGTGAATGCCTTATATTGTAAATGATAGAGTACTCCAAATATAGTTGATTTTCAAAATATAGATTTTGTTCTGTAGGTTAATGCTTTTTAGTTTAAGAAATGTATTTGGTTTATTCGATGAACAGTAGTTCTAATCATGTATGTTTTGATGGCAATAAACTGAATTTCAATTGAATACTCCGTCGAACTTGAATTCTCATAATAAATCCAAACAGTTCTATTGGAGTTTTACGTGATATTATATGAGATTCACAAATCAATCACGATTAGGGCTCAATAAACTTGTATTTAAAGAGCATTTATTTTGATCACTGGATATGAATGGATAGGCCTATACATTTACGAAACTAATAGATAGGGTGATTTCGAAAATAAACAGTGAAGATTCAAAACTCAATTAGGGAAAGCAATTGAAATCACTCATTTTATTGAGAAAACAATACTCTACTAGCCGTGGCGAAGCGTGGTATACTTATTTGGTATATTTAGCTTCTTTTCCCATAGGAAATATACCCGGCGATGACCAAATGAGTATACTGAGCTTCGCCACTATCTACTAGCTGAACTCACTTATTTACCTATCATTTTCAAAGGAGAAAATACCTCCAACGAAAATACAAGATGTATACGAAGAAAATACAAGATGAATACAATGAATACAAATCTAATTATTAGATTTTCTTGTATGCTGCTTCATTGAAAATGGAAATCTACTACTGTAATTATTATATGTACGATGGATGAAAGAATAGAAAGTAACTCAAAACGTTGAATGGAAGAATAATAGAAGAAAGAAGAATGAACAGGAACGTGCAAATGGAGAATGGATGATGGAACATAGCAAAGACTGACGCACGACAACGCACCAATCGCAAACGAGTACCGGGTTAGAGCCACGCCTATTGGCCAACTTCTCTAAGCTCCGCCTCCTCACTCCTGCTCTCCTACTCTCTATCGCTCGACAATGTATTTCTCAATTCTGCCGGTAGATAGCAGTAGCTCCTGTGACAATTTCCAAAGACTGTAAAGTCACAGTGCAGCCGTTGTATGTCAAACGCTGATGAAATCCACAAAACGTTTGCTGATTTCCATGAGATTTAAATTGAGGCTATACATGAATCTTTATGACGTTATGTCAAGTGTTACACATCCAACCCATAATTTTCTCATCCCATAGTTTTCATTATTCTGAATAATTCAACAACAACAAGATTAGAGAAACCCTTTCTCATGTCAGAAAAATTATTATTCAATGTTGTTTTCCTTGAAGAATGTTTCAAAAAGGCTTAATGAGCCCATGTTCACCTGTAAGCTCTTAATCAGAATTCAAAATTTTGGCAAAGTATGGTGGTGGTGGAAAAATATTCTAATATACTGTTAGAACAGTTACAATGTTGGAACGTTTCAATCCAATGGCCACACTGTGATTATACAGACTCTGTTGGTCAAGTACCGAACTACTATTTATTCCTATTTAGACAGTAGAATAATAACTGTAGTGCCGCATAATATGAGCACTTATAAGCATGAGAGGAATCTATTAAGCTTTGTTCAACTGCTGATCCAATAATAATAACGATTGTCCGCTGGTTAGGAAAAGTTTCTCGATTCTCATTTATAAAACGTTTCTATTTTCTTTACACAATATCCGAATACACAATAAATACTGCAGTATCAGTGGAAAAATGATAATCCAAGTAATCGTATTGTGGCGCCATATACGAGTAGATATTCAGAATATCTCTTCTAAACACATAATAAATTATATTTCAAACACATTACGTGTATTCGAAAAGATGTCAGCTCTAGAGAGCTCCTCATTGTTGAACTCATTGAATAGATTAACCACGAAACAGTAACTAGTTTTAACAGTTACTTGTCGAAGTAACAAGTTTTAGAAATGTAAACACTGTTGAACAGTGATGCTGTCCAGTTAAATGTTGTTAATTTGCAGGCCTACCAAATTCTCATTGTTGTATTATTCGAGAAGTTACCAGTTCGGTTTTAGGAAGTCAGTTGCGGAGTAAGTTGTTATTGTTGAGATGGCCCACTGCAGAGCAGGTCTGGACCACAATCAACTTAGTAGGCTACCCTTAGCCGGGTACCAAATCAATCGAGCGAGCGTTTCCACCGGTAGTGGCTGATTCACTCCTAATTGGCAGTTAGAGACGCCAAATCCTCTCATTTCCCATCTTTGTTTGTTTGCCTTCGAACATTTTCTGTGAGCCGCCCCAGTTACGGCCTAATAAAATATCCTGTCTCATCCAATCAGCGCCGATTTCCCTCTTCATGAACAACGGGATGAATCAGGGCCTTCTCTATCGACCAAAAACCTGTGAATATTTCGATCCATTCGAAGTCAACTCTACTAAGTTTTTGCTTCAACTACCGTCAAGCAGTCATTTTTCAATACCTATTCAATATTCATTTGTTGTCACAAAATACAAAGGAAAATCACAAACTTACAAACAATTAAAAAATAAAAATATTACTATAGTGCTATTCACGTCAAGAAGTCAGAATTGCTTAGATGGGAGTTTTCTATCCTTGTTCAGCACAAGGCAGTTGCTGATGTCTCTATCCTATGCACTGTGCATAGTTGCCGCACTGTGCATTGTTGTCACACTTAGTCCCAACAAACACGTTTGGTGCAGTTTTCTCTTTCTCTCTCAATGAAACTTGGCATCAATGCTCCTCATATAAACAATGCTGACTTCTTGACATGAATCGGACTATACAGCATTATACAATCAACAACATTACTTTGATAACTTGATGATTTTATATTGACAATTAAACTGAGCGAAAATATATACATTACATTTTTCGTCCGCTATCAGGAGATAGGGTGATATTTATTTAGAACTACTTATCTGTGATAGATTAACCAATATTTCTACAAAATGTTTATTAGTAAATAAATGAGGAAAACACTTGAAAAACCTCTGAGAAAGAGAAAAACTATGTAAACTTGACTAAAGTGAATTTAACGAAATGCACTACATGAAGGAAAGTTTCCACTATCTTTGAACAGAGCGACTACATTTCGGTAGTTCAAGTAGAATCGACGATTGATCTGCTACGCGTCTCAAATGGTCGCGCCAGCGATCTAGAACTGAACTGGTGGGCCGTATATGAACCTTGGTTAGCTTTAAGGCCCCTGTCAGACTAGGCTTTTCGTCAAGCGCGTTTTATAATATGAGCCCACGCGCGTTCTGGTAACATCGCGTTTTGATGCGCGTCTTGTGAAGCGCGTTCTCTCAACTACGGTCAGTGACCCTAGAACCTAGATGAGTCGACACTCATATTTTCGCTACTATTCTTAATTAATTCAATCAATTACTCAATTTATAATTTTATTGATTCAACCATACACTCGTATGTCATATTAGTGACTGGATGGCCGCCAATTATAATGGAATTACATTGCAATCTATTAATTTCTCAATAATTATTGAAAATCACTGCCATCTGCACGAAAAGATAAGATAAGATTACTTTATTCATGTAGATAACAATAATTATAACTGCTTAGATACTAGATTACAAAAGTTGTAAGTATAAGTAAAATAATTCTAGTAATTTTATGAATTGTAATTAAAAATTTTCAACAATGTAAATGCAATCTAATAATGTGAACATAAGTGAGATTTATCTACATGAAACGGCGAAGTTTGGACATTTAAATGTCCATTCTTGGAAAAGGATGTCCAAGGCTGATTTGTCAACTTTATTTCAAGTCAACAAATTGAGAAGATGATTTTTTCATGGAAGTGCATTGCATTACAGTATATTATATTTATTTATCAACGCTTCCAAAGTGGATAAAAACTTAAGAAAATATTATATTTCAATTTTTAATATTTTATAAAAATATTTTTGATTATCTCTATCTTCATTAGTCAAAAAATAAGAAAAGTAAAATATAAAATAAATCAGATAATCTCTTTTTTTATAAAGAGTTCTGGAACTGTAAACTGTTCGAAATAATTTTTCTCATACAATAATTATTAATTCTATCCTACAATTATATACAATTTATACCATAATTGCAAATTTTACTAAACAAACCAAAGTAAGGAATGAGAAAAGCATACTTATGATTACTTGTGAAAGTTATCCTAGGTAAAGTACTACTGCTTTTCTAGATAAAATTAAGTAACCAATCTATAAAATGAACATGTAAGAAAAAATCCTTTATTTTGATTATTTTTGAGAATCGACCTCGCACATAATATAATTCGAGGGTGCTGAATCCGAATCTGAAATCACAATTCCGCTATCTCCAATATTGCGCAATTTAGATTTTGTTGAAGATTACGCCACGCGCGTCGTCGCGCAGCCGAGTGTGACAGGCTGTCAAGCGTTCTCATTAGATTCTCATTATGTTAGCCCGGCTGACCGGGAAAGCGCGTCATACATGAAGCTGGCTGAGACGCGGATAGTCGACCGGGTCGCGCTTGATGACAAAACGCGCGTGGCCTCAAAGCCTCGTCTGACAGGGGGGCAAGCGATCTCATTACATTTACATTACGGGACCTCAGATGACCGGAACGCGCGTGGGCTCATATTACAAAACGCGCGTGTCGAAAAGCCTAGTCTGACAGGGGCCTAAGTGATGGCCAATTTTGAAGCCGCGCGCTCAACTCACTGCTGCCAACTTAGAAAATAAAATTTACCTCAAAATGTTCATCAGGTTGTGTACTTCC
Source organism: Laodelphax striatellus (assembly GCA_017141395.1). Taxonomy (NCBI): domain Eukaryota; kingdom Metazoa; phylum Arthropoda; class Insecta; order Hemiptera; family Delphacidae; genus Laodelphax; species Laodelphax striatellus. The sequence continues at coordinate 39,062,528 of CM029534.1, read as the reverse complement.
CATCGATATCTAACGAAAATACTGTCGACTTTTTCAATTGGTAGAAATAACAATATGCGTGATCGACTGCATGTTGCGACCTTTTGAGACTCTACCATTTAAGACAGACGTCGCGCCAGCGACCATTTGCGACGCGTAGCATTTAAAGGGTAAACAAGGTAATATACGGCCCACCAGTTAAAGGGTTAAAGAGAGAATCTGTTTACTGTGTTCCAAATGATACGATATAAAACACGCTGTTTTTGCAAAAGCAAATCATCGCTTTTGTACACTGTCGTCAGCTTTTTATAATAAAAAAACTCCTCAATCTGATAATGATCAAAAACAAGACAATAAGGTTAGTTCGATGTGTTTCTGCGTAAAAAATTTAAAAAAGCGCAACGAACAAGCTATTTAATTCCAAATTTCTAGGAAATGATATTCCGGTTAGTGGAGTTTTTCATGTCATTTATAATCAGCGACCACATAGTAAACCACATAGTTTTACTATGTGGTCGCTGTTTATAATACAAATTCCTAGGAATTAAAAAATCCGGTTAGTTGATGTTTTTCACGTAATTTATAAATGAGTATGTTTCTATGACGATAATTATTTAATACTAATTCAATGAGCAAATAGATTTTTTTAATGAATGAGTTATCAAGCATAAAAGTTAATGGATTTGATATTTGAAGCAAGATTAATCTGTTCCAAACAATATTGTGAAAAATTCGCAGAAAACACTTCAATTAGCTATATGGATTAGTGAATGAGTCCAATGGGTACCCATGATTTCTAATAATAATAATTTTAAATTTTTTACGAGTATTATCAGTTCAGTAATAAGTTCTATCACGAAGTTCGAGGAATTCGTAGATGCCGTGGTCTTGTTTCATACCTACTATTTCTAATAAAAATAATTTTCAAATTCTGTAAAAGCAGAGTTCACTATAACGAGTTGCATTGAATTCGTTAGCTCCATTGTTTACCATGTATTTACTAATGCTTGACCATCAATACGTTGAAAACTAGATAGATTCCAAAGATAAATAAAAAATGGTTGAGTCAGCTGCTCATTTAAGTTCTCTGTATTAGCAATTAATACCCAAATGGAATATAACAATGCATTCCATTAACGACAGAATGCCTGAAATCATCATTTGAAAGTGTCAATGCAACAAAAATTGGGATTAGAAAAATTGAGAGATTGGGAAGAAAGATTGGGATATTTTACAATAAATATGTTGAAAACTACATTGATTCCAAATATAGATGAAAGAAAAATGGTTGAACTAGCTCCTTATCAAGCTCGCACTATCACCGATTTCTACCCGGGTGGAATAAAACAATTGGGATAACCTGTTGAATGAAAAATCGAATCAATCAAAAATTAAAACCGTATTAAAGTCGTCGATACGTTGAAAACCACATTGATTCAAAAGATAGATGGAAAAAGGTTGAACTAGCTGGTTACTAGCTCGTTCCATGAGCTCGTTTAGGCTAGACGTACACCGGTTAGTCAAGACAAGACAAGACGAGATTAGTCACGTTTAGTCACAGTAATTCACATAGTTGCTTATGAAGCAGCACACACCGATGCAATCACTAATCGGTGTGTGCTGCTTCATAAGCATCTATGTGAAGTACTGTGACTAAACGTGACTAATCCTGTCTTGTCTTGACTAACCAGTGTACGCCTAGCCTTATATAGCCTACATACAAGGGTGGAATGAAACAAATTCCAGGGAACATTATCAGGTTTTGAAATACTAGTGGCTTTGGAAGTAAGTTCATTTATTGAGTTAGTATGGAAAGAGTGAAGCTGGAGAATGGAGACCGATGATTGTGCGCAGACCTGCTGCAGCTAAGGCTGGCAATTTTTCTCCATGACCTTGTCCAGCCCTAGTGAGAACTCGCTATTTTTCTTGCCATTCGAATGCGTTGCTTGAGAAATTCCGCTGCACACGTTCAGAATACCAAACAAAATTCTTCTTGTTTTTTCTTCTCTCTTATCACAAAATCCTTCTTTATCCTCTTTTGCTCTCTTCATTTTATTGAATTTCTTTTTATTATTTTTAAATCTAATTCATCATCTTTCTTCTTCTCTTCCTTCTTCCATCGATTCTTCTTCTTCTCCGGCTGACTTTAATCCTCTTTCTTCCTTTTCTTCTTCTTTTCCCCTTATCCTGTTTATTCTTCTTGTTCTTCCTCTTCTTCACCATCTTCTTTTCTTTTTTCTACTCCTTTTTTAATCATTTCCTTCTTCTCCTTCTTGTCCTCCTCCACTTTCTTCTCCCTATACTTCCATCATCTTCTACTATCCATTCTTCCTCTTCTTCTACATGTTCATTATTGAGTCCTTAGATTCACTTCACTTCTCTCAATTCTTTCCCCGCCTGCTTCATCTTCATCTTCTTCTCCATCTTCATCTTCCCCGCCTCAATTCTTACCTCACCTTCTTCACATTTTTCTTCATATTCTTCTTCTTCTTCTTTTTTCTTCTTCTTCTTCTTCTTCTTTTCTTCTTCTTCTTCTTCTTCTTCTTCTTCTTCTTCTTCTTCTTCTTCTTCTTCTTCTTCTTCTTCTTCTTCTCTTCTAATATGTTTTTCCGTCTTCCATCTTGGAAAAGGGGTGTGAGTGCTGTGTACTGGAGCCTGCTGCATTGGAGCAATTTACGATCACAAGGGATGTTAGATTATTATAGTCCTGGCTGCCGGCTGGCATTTGGAATTCAATGCAGTTCTGCAGCTGGCTTAAGGCACTTGACTTGTGTGAATCATTGTGTGTACTGTAGAAGCAAGTACTCAATGCATTAGCAATTGAGAACTACCTAACCTTTGAATTCAAATTCATAATTTGTTGAATATTGCTTCTTATTTATTATATCAGATAGAATCACTAACAATATTAAAGTTCCTAAATTCGATAATTATTGGTGAGTAACGAAAGTAACAAAAATACAAAAACATGATACTTAATCATAATTAAATTATTTTTCTATGAAATGTTTATTCCGTTAAGAGAAGATGCTTAATCTGTTCAATAATATGTGTATTTTAAGAATAAAATTCGCGCTTCTGTACCCGAAATTCCAAAAATAACTCAGAAAACTAGTCAAACGGGTGCCAGTAGACTGGCACCGTGTGACCAGGGCGTTATTTATTGTCGAAATCAACGCTGGAAGAACAGGGTACATGGAAGGCTGTGACGCGGTGAGGTGAACATGTGGTTAGTGCCTCTATATTGTCGCAAGCCCATAGGCCTTGATGTATAAGCAGTGGACCAATGGCAGAGACTGAGGCTGCACAGCAGGGACCCGGGCTGCAACCTCAAATTGCCCCTTGGACACGGTCCCATGTTCCCCGGCCAAACTATTTCTCCCTCCCGCAAATAGACCCACTGCCAACAAAACACACACGCCTCCAAAGCGATTATCGAGCGTTTTCCAACCTAATTATCATCCTCTAATTTGTCAGGTTTCACTATGTTTTTGGCTCTGTTAAAATTGATAGGGTGAAACTTTGTTGAAACGGTTGGATTGTTCTTGTTGTTGTAATCTTTGAAAAAAGTTATCATTGAATAATATTATAATTGAATAGTTGATACTCAACAAATATACCAACAATAATATAATTAAATTCTTAAATATTATATCCTCCTTTATTATCATACTCTATGAAATGTCAATTGAAGAGACACCGTCAATCAGGGGCGAAGTCAGAAATTTATTTCGTAAGTTGAGCAATGAGATTTATTTTGAGAGGGTAACAACCGTAAAATAAACATACGATGTATAGTATGTTCCTACGTCCTTACATTTTATATAGTATGTTCCATAAGTTACGAGGAAATATATACAACCTTCTACCTTCCCTAGTATGCCACTGCCGTGCCTGCAATTGAGGCTTTTGTACAGTTTTGGTGTATCAAGACTCTTTCTTGTCTCAGCTCAGATTCCTTATCAGGTCTAGCAAGATATTTGAAAGGGACATAATGTAGTATGATATCAAAGTATTCACAAGAATAGCATATCAATAATAACAGGGAAGTGGTGATTTCAATAAAAAATTGATGAACGTGATTCCAATGTTTATTGGAATTCGAAAAAGGTCTATTTCACTATCGTGTTTATTGAAGTTGTTCGTGACCATTTCAATAATTGAAACTATGCTTTATCCTCATGCTGTATAGTATTCATAGTATAGTTTCATTGTTTAGTCTCATGCTCAATTTTCATACAGTATTATAATGTTATAGTTTAATTGTGTCAGCTTGAGTTTATCTTAATGAAAATTTAGAAATTAAATGGAAGCAGTATTGTTTCATCAACGCCTTGCATGTAAAATGAGTACCCGAGACATGAGACGTAAATATGCATATTATTAGGCTGTATAAATCAAACAATTTTGATGTACAACTTCAACTGTACTATTAGCAGATAACCTAAGAACAATTATTCATCCTGAAAACATCTAGTATGACTAAGTTTCCAGGAGAACGTTGATGTGAACACCAGCGTGAATGAACGTGCAATAACTTGATGCACCAGGGTTTGATAAGAAAAAAGGTGGAAGGAAATGTTCACCGAGGTACACTTAGTTGTGAAATGAGCGGCTGAGAGAAAAAAACCCGCGAGAGACTTGGACAAGGTGTGGCCGACGGGACTGGAACAGCTCAGGACTACTCTGAAATCTGCCGGGTAGTTTTCTGGAATTCATTTCCTGTCCGGAGTGCGATGCTTTTAGCGCTTTGCACTGAATAAAAAGAGGAGTGAGCAGTGTTGAACGAGGGGGGGAGGGGAGGGGATAGAGTGGTTCACAGGGTCATCATCCCTCTTAGAAGCTGTTTAATGAGTGCGCCTAATTACTGGGAAGGGACCCTGTAGCCTTTTCTACCCTTGACGGAGAGCTCACAAGCTCCGACGAGACCGGCACCCAATGCCTAATGAACTCGTTTGCTGATAGTGATGAAGCGATTTGCAACAAACGTGGAATAATGAGGATGTTATTTGATGATTTGATTGAGTTCAGATGTGTTTGGACAAACGTTGAGGGCTCTCAGTGTTGATTAAAAACCATTCCAGTAATATGGTTGATCAATTTGGAACGAAGTTTTGAATTTTAAAGCGTTGTTGATTCAGAAACAGTATATGGATGAAATCATGTATTATTGAGGAAATAAGGTTATTCGAATTATTATAGAGTATAACTTCACTCTACAAATAAGATTCGAATACCCTATTCCGGAACCCATCTTTTTCACACATCTAAAACAGGGTGTTGTACAATGTGATTTATTTAATGTATAATTATATCATATCGCGAATATAGTCTGGAAATTGGGAAAATTTAATTGACATTTGATTTATTGAATAATAAAATACCTACTGGTAATTTGGCATAATTTTGAAGAAAAAATTACATCTTTTTCACCCATCCACAACTAGGTCTTCAAAATGTGATTAATATAATTGTCAAATCTCGAAAATTAGCTAAAAATTGGATAATTTATTTTTATTGAACTTTGAATAATTCAATAATAAATTACCCACTGGTAACTTGGCATGATTTTGGAAAAATATTATATTGAAAGTATGGTTAAATAAGCTCAATTATAAGCTTATAATCCCATAAGTTATTAATGTATTTCATGCGACTCAGAAACTGAGAATGATTTCCCAGTTGAAATCATATTGTATCAGTTGACGGTCACTTATAATAGGGGATTGTTGTGATAGGGTTCACCCAGTTAGAGAAATGGTGATCCTAAGCCTTGGGGAGATTGGGAAGTTGGTTTCAGAATTGCGGGGTGGAGTCAGATGACAAAGAGGGGAGAAGAGAAACTGAGAGAGGGAGAGAGAGGAAAAAGAAGAAACAGAAGAACAGGTTTATTGTCATATATCTGGGTATTATGCACTCCAGAGAGCGCAAGTAATGCTACCAAATATGTCTCTGTCATACTCTTCTATTCTGAATCCCAACAAATTCGGATATTTTTCTCGGTTATGAAAACAACGAGTCCCCACTCCAGACCTACCCGAAAAAACATGAATGTGTTCGGGACATGCACTTTTTATAAATGTTTCTCCCTCTGCACACACAAAAGACCCTCTAAATCACTGAGTAGTCTTCTGAAAACTGATGTTTCGTTGAGAGTCCAGTCATGTTCCTCATGTTACATGACAGAAAGTGTAATCTACCGTTGGAGCCCGCATTTTTGACTTACACAATTCATTTGGAAACTCGTGACTTGAACTTATTTTTAAATAAGCTCACAATGCTCTGTTAGTTCACATTGTAACTAGATAGAATTTTTCTATATTCCCTCTTCGAAATCATACATAGCAATGCTCAGTGCTTTGAATGACCATTATGCAACCCTCTGTGCCTGATTATAAGGAAAATTTAAAGCTTTGCTGAAATTTTAAAATGTGAGTTTCAAGTTGATGTCTAAGCTCATTGATCTACTTTTTAAAGCTGGTTATTTGTTGAGGCCTGGAAAAGGGCCATCTGCCGTATATCTAGTCACATATCTCTCTTCCATATATCTGAGTTACTCAGGAAAATAGTCTAATTTATCCTATTCTCGAATTGCAATATTGTGAATGAGTATCGAGATTATTAGAAACTAATTATTCCAACTCGATGTAAACTTGTTTTCTAGATATAAGTCACTTTAAATTCAAATAATAAAATTTCATTGAATAAATCTTCAAATTTCGAGTTATAACATTCATTATGATTTGAATCCAAACCTATCAGGACCAACTAAGAAATTAATGATAAAATTCCATCCTGATTTTAAATCCTAAAATATTGAATTTACTAACGTTAATGTATTATGAATCATAGCCTGTCAGGACAATCTATGAGTTTGAACATTTTTCAAGGCCATCTGGCTTGAAATATCTTATCATATTTGAATATCATAAATATCTATCATAAATTGAATATCTATCAGGACATCTGGCTTGAAATATCTATCATTTTTGAATATCATAAATATCTATCATAAATTGAATATCTATCAGGACATCAGCTATGATTGAGATGATTTTCAATATTACGCTGAAATGAATCCAATGTTTTTTCATAGGATGTGAAGACTTGAAGTAAATTTGAAATCATCAGTATCTTCAATCTTCGACTTTTCTTTGAAAGAATCTACGTGCAAGATATGTGGATCGATATCAAAGGCGACTATCGATATTCCATCTCGAGTCGGGGACACTAAGACGGAACCCGGGCGGGATTTAAGGCTGATAGGCAGCAGCACAGGCACATCATGTGAGGCAGCTGCGAAAATTACAAAAGAAAATTTCCGGCCTTCTGTCACTTTACTTTGAAGAAGGTAATAGATTTTCCATGTCGACGCTAGCGGGTGATGCACATTATAGGGGGGTGGGAGGGGGGGGAAGGAGGGGGCGAGTCTTCACCCCGACGGAAGAAAATAAAAGCTCGGGCACCTTATCCATCAAGAGGTTGTCGTGCGGCTCTGATGAAACGGTTGCCTACATTGCCCCTGCCATGCCTTGGACGGTCGGCTGTGCTGCTGTTCCTAAGCCAGAAATGAAATGTTAATTTCAACCCCCCCCCCCCCCCTACTTGGTCCTACATCAAGTAAAAGAGAGAGAGAGAGAGAGAGTGGGAAAGAGAGCTCGAGAAAGTCCAAGCGTTACCCAAGCCTCAACCAAGACAGCTAACCGAGCTTTCTTCTCTTCGCCTTCCTTCCTTCCTTCCTTGCAAGCCAGTGTTTCCATCCTTGTCACACAACTCTTTCATTCATGCTGTCATCCTATTTTCCTTTTCAATCATTCTCCTACTCAAACTCTTACCCCGCATTCTAATCTGTGAACCCCCAACACACACACACACACACAACCTAAATCAACAAACACACACTTTCTTATTCCCCATCCTCATGAAGAGCAATCTCGTGCGCCCGTATCCTAGGAGAGCAACTCCCATCCTTTAAATATTTCTTTCACCTTAACCATCAATCCTAGTCGCTTCTCTGAAACGGCGAAAATTCAATTCACAACTAAATGACATGGTTATTCCAATACGAAGACGAGCTAGCAGCAACCTTTCAACCCTAAACCCTTTTAGCGTGAATTTTATTAAAGTGTTAGCGATTTCCTTCCCGCCAAAAGTCACCTCGACTACTCTCTATCTGAAATCTCACTGCTACTGCAGCAACGCTCGCTGAAATTTCTCTCTAAACTCTCTTATCTGATGATCCACTTCCACCTCCATGGATTAAGTCTTTTCGTGGCAAAATAAAAAGATAAAAATATTTCTAAAAGGGGTAAATAGATCCCATGTTCTAAGAACGACCAACGGTATTGTAGCATTGAATAAAAGATGTGCATTTTAAAAAACGTTCAGAGAATTCGAATAACCTACTACTGAGATAGTATTCAGCTCAGTTGTATAGAGACGTCTCTACGTCTTTCTTTGCCTTGAAACCACGATAATATACTGATTTGACTGTTTTGACGAACAGTGACTATAATAAAAGTCTTTCTTCTTTATTATGAACCCCATAAACCTCACTACAAAAATAGTCCAACTACTATATATATTTCTTAGAAAACCATCTTGAAGTTCGATATCCTAATCATTAATTCATACTCCACAAAGATATTGATGAAGAAGTTAGTTTCGTTTGAATATTCATAATAGAAAACAAACATCGTGTGATTCCTTAGATAAAACGAGTTTAAAAGCTTCAAATAGCTCAAATTTAGTTTAAAAGCATATAGTAATATCGTTACTTTTCATACCTCATTCGTTAACAAAGTAAAATTTGTCACTATCGTAGAATTTGGTAATGAAACTAGAAAAATTAAGAATAGTGAACCAAGTATCGCGAAACAGAATACAGAATCAGATCAATACTTCAGAAAATTCAAAGAAAGTTATACAGTAGGCCCTATAAATAGATCTGCTGGAGCAAATAATGACAACAGAAATAAATAGCAAAAGCATATTTTTGATGAATGTCACCGTACAAAACTTTTATTTTATAGATTTTTTTGGATTTTAATTCCTCCAATTATTGACCACAGCAGTTGGTTAACTTCTGGTTAATAAATTTCCAGATTGACAATAAATCTCTCACAATAGGTTTGATACTTCCGTGATTCTAGGAAAATTCCAGCAATTCTGAGAAGTAGTTAAAACAGTAGCATGCTCATTGCTCAGTTCATCTCTCAAAATATCTTTTTTTTAAACCCAGCGAGCAATTGTTGAGAAAATATTCGAATTATCATTAATCCTATGCGGCTAAAGTTTGCTCTGGCCTCTTAACAGGGAAAAGCGAAACGAATTCCGCCACCACAAAAAAGATATTTTCTCGGAATACTTTTTTTGTAACATTCTGGCTAGCGAGCGGCGGACAGAGCGACTCGGAATTCAGAAATAATGCAATTTGTGATGTGTCGGGCCGCTATTTGTAGTCCGGCTGGGAAAGCAGACGTCACTAGGCATTTGCCCTGTTATAACAGTGGAAACGGGGAAGGAGGGAGAGTGGTGTTTCGTGCGTCGATGCATGTGTTATAGAGATTTATGCAGCGCAGATGTCTCTTCTACACATTGCATTGAAATTTATATCCGCAACTCTCTTCCATACAACAACCCCCCTCCCAAACCACCCCCTTCCCTACCGCGGCTATCCGATTCGTGAAATCACTGACCGTTTAAAAGAATTCTCATTGGTTTTCCAGCAGCTCTAGCTCTCAAAAAAATATATACTCTCGAAAAACGACAACATTCTTAATGTAAACCCTATTTTCTGCTTCACTTCAGTTTTGTTTCAGCGTTTTGCTTCACACACAGTGTAAAACGAAGTGTTATTACTGCTGCTGCTCTCAATGCTACCCGATGTATAATTTTTGTACAGTTCCATGTTTTAGATGAGAATAAGTGTGTACCATACATTTTGCTGGTCAACTAGTTCAATATATAGAAGCTCATACAGCAACAAATGGTACATTTTTTTCTCTATGAATGATGAAAAATTGTGTTCCTACAGTAACCCGGAAAAGTGGCCGTTATTCCACTGGTTATACTGCAAGCAAAATAGCTTTCTCCTGCATCAGTGCGGTAAAGTATTATCCAATGCGGCAAAAACTACTCCCGCACTCCGATAAGCAGCCTAACTACACAAAATAGTGTGCATATGTATCCAGGTTCTGTATTCCCAAATATAGCAGGATTCTTTTAAATTGTCAAAAAACAGCTGATTGATGTACGCCAGTTCACGACGTTAAATCAGCTGTTTTCTGTCAATTTAAAAGAATTCTGCTATAGGTTTGTGATTCAACTTTCAGTACGCAAGAGCCAGCTTACGGTCAGCTGACATTGGAAAGCATTGTTGTGAAAGTCGATTCAACTCGAAGAATAGGATATGAAGTTCCGTTTTCTTTGTTTAGTTTACTCTATATTATATTGCATTATTTTAGGAGAAAATTAATATGTAATACGAGCGCAAATTATTGTTCCTGCAATCGAGAATATTTTTCGAAAAATAGTATCTCTTGATGGAGTAACATAGGCTAGGCGTACAACGGTTAGTCAAGACAAGACAAGACGAGATTAGTCACGTTTAGTCACAGTACAACACATATAGTTGCTTATGAAGTAACACACACCGATTAGTCATTGCATCGGTGTGTGCTGCTTCATAAGCAACTATGTGAATTATTGTGACTAAACGTGACTAATCTCGTCTTGTCTTGTCTTGTCTTGACTAACCGGTGTACGACTAGCCTTAATCACTCACTTTTCACTCTAGTTAACAAATAGCTGTTGAGTGAATGGATTGTCACTAGTTGAAACATTATAAAGGCTACATTAGTATTTCTTGATGAAATAATTCTAGATGAGTAATGAATCTCTGAGTATATAAATTAGGTAGGGAAATTGTATCTTTGTATTTCTAATTTGGCCATATTAAATAAAATGTTGTGTTTGAACATGTGAATTCTAGTTGAATCATCAATGTAGATGTGTTCCAGTGAACGTCTCCTCACATGCGCGTATAATAAAATTGTTATAAGTGTCAGAATATGTAACCTTTTAATGGAGCTAATAATTAACCCCCGAATACCCTGATAAAGGACAAGGGATGCAGAAACGGCTCCTGTAAGCTGGTTTAAGGTGCCATAAAACGCCAAAAGATAGCGCCATAAAAGCCGACAGTGTCTAAGCTGCACTTTCAGAGCTGGATGAACTTCAAATAAAAATGGAAGCATATAAAGCCGACGCCGTCGACTCGATAATTATCGCATTTATTACAGTTGTAAGCTACAACTGAGTCACTATTTTATAGACTATCTTTTTTATAAACAATGAAGCGAGGAGCTTAATAACAATAAACGGAAGTTATGGCCCGAGAAACTTTTCAATAAGATTTATATAAAACTCACCTAACCACCAATGTCTTTCAGTAATCTTGGCCAGAACTAATTCCGATTACGACTACGATTACTGGTGACCTCAACAACTTCCCTTCTTGGCTACATAATACTGCAGTTGAACTCGATCAAGGATGGATTATAGTGCAGTTTTATTTTTCATTAGTTTGAACATCTATTGTTCCAAAGACTATCACTGTTGGATTATATTGAGAGCATTTTCCTTAAACGTTAATCTTTAAAAATGTTCATCTCCATCAATATTGAGAACCGTGGCGAAGCGTGGTATACTTGACCGGTCATCGCCGGGTATATTTCCTATAGGACATAAACCCGGCGATGACCGGTTAAGTATACCACGCTTCGCCACGGATTGAGAAGAATAGTCATTTCAGATTTCACTCTCCAGTCTCATGAAAAGTATTCATTGTATGATTTAAAATTTTCAGAATTATTGACTTTGTTATATAATACTTGGTATAATTGAAAGAGTTATTTAAAATTGTCAGTCAATTAGGCAGTGTTGAAAGAATGAAATCTCAACTGAATTACAAGGGACATACAAATAATAGATTACCACCAACATTAAAACTATAGAAGAAGATGGAGGAGGAGGAAGAAGGGTAGGAGAAGAAGGAGAAGAAGGAGAAGAAGAAGGAGAAGAAGAGGAAAAAGAAGAAGAAGAAGAAGAAGAAAAGAAGGAGGAGGAGGAGGAGGAGGAGGAGGAGGAGGAGGAGGAGGAGGAGGAGGAGGAGAGAAGAAGAAGAAGGAGGAGGAGGAGAGGAAGAAGAAGAAGAAGGACGAGGAGGTGGAGGAGGAGAAGAAGAAGAAGAAGAAGAAGAAGAGGAGGAACAAGAAGAAGAAGAAGAAGAAGAAGACGAAGAAGAAGAAGGAGTAGAAGATAGAGGAGAAGAAGGCGTAGAAGAAAAAGACAATCTCCTGGAGCTTTGGGCGAGAAACGCAAACAATATTAGTCGGTGCGTTCTGTGCTGAGGCAAACAATAACGGGGGCTAGTGAAGAAGGCATCATCATCTGAGCCAGTTGTACACAAACTGCAGCTCAGATTTAATCTGCTCCGTTCTGCTCTGCTCCAAGCTGCTCTCAACAGAAAAGCAGCATCAGCTAGCAGCTAGTAAAGACAATTATTCTACCTGTAATTTCGAATCTACTTGCAACTAGCGCTCTGCCTCAGCCTTTTATGCCTCAGTCACATGTTGCCAGTCGACTGGTACCTAGTCGCCTAGTTTTCTTGGTTATTTTCAGGGAAATTTCAGGTACGAAAACGCTATTTTTTAGAAAAGCAGATTTTTCAAAGCTCTCAAATGGTATTATAAGTGACATTGAAGGAAAATAGTACAGTAAATGACAGTGATCCTATAATTTATTTAATTATACATTTCTTAGAAATATACAACAAACATTTCTTTTTTCGAATTAAGCTATTATTGTTATCATTTTCAAGGAATACAAAATAATCCCTTCATCAGCAACTGCTAACTGTTTCTGGGATAATAATAATACTGCAATTAACTTCCAAAGTCCAGTTTTGGAATCAACTCTAGCTGAAGTATTTTTGATGCAGGTATTGATTCAAATAATATCAAAATCAGATGGCCACGATTATCGCTAAGACAAGGGACAATCCAACTTCCCACTCAAATATATTTTTTTTATTTATTTATTCTGATTCAAATATTTTGAGCGATGATAAAGATAAGGAAACTTTCATTTTGGAGGATTATAATGGAATCCCTTTCTCAGCGAATGACAAGGCAATAAATAATCACTGATGCTTGAAGTTTTCAAAAATATTAGAAGAAACTGATTGAGATGCACAACTACTCTTGTCAGAGAATAAACTAGTCGTTACAAGTAGTATTGTATGTTTGGTTACGAAAGTTTAGACAACCAGATAGGCTTACTTGAGGGGGGAAAAGTACAGAGGATAATGGAAAATATGCCACAAACCTTACACAACAACGTTGCTCTCTTTTACTTATTTATTTCACATACAAATAAAAATCTGTCTCATGCATTGTTATGCTACCAAATCGCAACATTTTCGTAACAGTTATGTCTACTGAAAACACTCGGAGAATTCTCGAAAAAGCTGGAAAGAGTCGAAACAAGATAACAAGCGAAACTTTTAACAACGTCGAAGATTGGAGGAAGGGAGAATGTGAGAGAGAGAGTGTGTGAGAGAGAGGGTGAGAAGAAAAAGGAAACGAGTGAGAGGAGAGTGACAAGAGTTGAAGAGACTTCGAAATGTGAATGCAATATTATAAGAGAAGAGATAACAATGCGATGCACAACGCACAATGTTGATAACAACCTTCTTCTTTCGAGAATATTCTCCTTTTCTCCTCTCTTTCTCTCTCTCTATCTCCTTTCTCTCTATTCTCTCCCGACTTTCTCGTCACTCTCTGTCAACCACCGGTCTTTTTCCTTTCTGACTTCGTAATTGGGTGCTTCAACATTAAAACTGTGAATTCACAGGAAAGTGGTTGGTAGCAGCTACTCCAGAACTGACTCACTGCTACATATACACTCAACACAATGAAATTTCTCTTTTCGCTAGTGTGTAAAAATAATATGCTTCTGACAACTTCCTTATTCAAATTCTCTCAGTAGTAAAGCTTTCCTTGCGGCTTATCCAGGAGGAAAACATTGCAATTGTTAAAGTTTGACATAAGTCAAACGGAAATAGAAACATATTTCAACAACTAGACAGTCTGAACAATCTACACAATTTTCTAATAAGGAAACTGTTGAACTCTGAATTTACCAAAATCATGTGCATACCCGACTTTATGTTCTTGACAGAAAAAGTTTTATTCAAAAATGTTTTCAGTAGATAGAAATGCTGAACGATGAATGGTGAATTTGATACTTGTGCTCTCATTCATATATTCCCATTCACAGTTTTATTTCATTTATCATCTGCCTTCTAGTAGAAATATGCCCCAACATAATCATGAATTCATTTCCTTACTGCCAGAAACAGAAATTGGATTTTAAAAATAACACCATTGAAGGGTATAACTGGACAAGAATCGGGAATTTTCAACAGTCAGTGATCAGATAGACTTTGCTCTGATGCTAGTATAATTTTTTTTTTGCTAGGTTTGATGCCTATATAAGCTCTAGGATTGTGCGTGGGTAATGGGAAGGATGATGATGAGAGATGAACTAGAAGCAGATAATTTAAAGAAAATTGAAAGTACATGCACTGGTCATCAACTCTTCAAACTGATATCCAACGATTTTTAATAATTTAATTATAATTTGCCAATGAATGGGAAATTAGTTGATTGAATCAAAACCATGTCTATTCATTAGAGCATAATTTTGTATAAGCATGAATCAATTCAATAGATTATAGGTATAACGTTGTTGACATTTACTTCCAGGAAATACGCTTTGCACATTTGATTTTCCGTTGAAATAAACGTTTTTCCACTGAATTCTGAATTAGACACATTAGTTACTCGGAATTTACCGTACTTCTGAAAAATCTCTAATTACAACTTTTTTCTTATAGAAATATGTCAATTGCACAGAAAATCGAAGATCAATGTTGACTTTTGAATTGTATAAATAGGAAATTGTTCATGATAAGAGATTTGGAAAGAGATCTGTCAAAAGTATAGGAAAACTAGCCTGGTGGATTCATTCTATCGTTAATTTCCGCGTAATATTCAGCTAATAAATTGCAACACGAATGAAAAACGAATTCCACGAACGGAAAAATGAGTTTGTGTGTGTGCGTCTGACAGCGATGAATTGAAAATAAAAGTGAGAATCAGTAGGGAGTGGGGATGGTGGTTCAGTTATTATTAAAAGTGCAGTAACCGTTGTGCGAAGTAAGCTTACAGATGCGATGGCACACAGTGTTTGTACAGACTTGCTAGGTGCGGTGTAGATGGGAGGTTGCAAGTCAAAAACTCATTACACCTTGTACAACTTTTTCTGCGGACAATATTTTAGCAAAAGATAAGACTCCCGCCACAATTAAGCCATTAAGATCACTCCCCCCCCCCACCACTGTAATAAGCCCTTCGTCGAAAGGCGAGCAGTCTACAATGCAAAAATATTCAGGGAAATTTTTACATCTTGCTAAATGCTCATCCTCTTCCTTCATGATTTTTCTGTTTATTAGTTCAGAGAGCTGGATCCCGAGAGAGATAAAAACACATTTTAAAAAAAATACGCTTGTATAATAACATGTTCTAGAATTATTTCTCAAAAACCTTATTGTAGAAAACATAGGCAATGACAGAACACTTCTCATTGTTAATAGAGAGGGATGAATGAGGAAGATCGTTATATTTCAAGTTTTCTTAAGAGAGATAATTTTTTGCAGGAATAAAACAAGAAAACTCTCCTCCACTACGTAAATCCTCATAATCTATAAATTTCCCTTTTTTGAGATCCAACCGTATTAAAATAATTTTCACTTTTTTCCTCAAGAAAAACAAACAAGTTCATCACGACCGAGGGTGACTTTTTGAACCTCAACCAATCCGAAAAATATCCAGAGAGTCAGAAGGGGTCCACCAAATTACGGTGCATAGAGGAGTTTCGGTCACTTAGCAAAGCGAGTATTGAGGTAGGTCGTGGTCAAGGTTACAAGAGAGTCTAGCTAGACCAATGACAGTCGTTGACCTTGATAGGTCAACTACCAATCGTATCACTCGCTCCATATGAAGCATATATTCTGCTATCCTTTAATGTTGATAATAGGGTAGACTTTTGTTTAAGTTTTATTGAAATTATTAATGGTGTAACAACCGAAACCGGTAACATGATATTTTGATAAATTTGTGGTTGGGACAACTTCGGGTCATTTTTAACCATTTACTCTTATTTATTGCAGAACCATAAAATGGAATCATAATTTTAAATAAAATAGAATCATAAATTTAAACGTTTCAAATACTACTGGACATTATTCTAGTAGAATAAGTAGAATGATCTAGTAGAATGAGTCTTAATATGGAAGCTAGTTATTACCATTCGTTCAATACTGGCGAATACTTTGTCGTCTTCCCTGTTCCCTATTGCATACCTTAGGTAAGCAAGGATCCTTTCCCAAGAATCCCTTCTGGGAACTTATAATCAGACACAAACCGTAGTCAGCGGTTAATTAAACCGATTACATGTACGACTGGAAACAGTCTTACAACAACGCTGCGGTCGCTCCTGTTAGCAAAAGCAGCCCTTTCGCCAATAATATATTATATCTACTCCCTTTGTCAAAGTTATGTGCCACACCCAAAATCATAACTAATCGTTTATGCTTGGAAACAAGGAAGTGGTAAGCGTCTCAGTGTAGGAAGTCAACTAGGAAGTAGTTGCAATTCTTGGAAATTCGTTGAATATAATCTCGGCAGAATGGTTCTACACTAGAAATCTAATTTGTTAGTGTAAAAAAACACAAGATTTGAGTCTCCAAGAGTAACTGACCATGTTCCTTTCGAAGAATGTTCCAATTATTTCAATGTTCTTCCAAATTATTTCACTCCAATTCATTTTACTTGACATTTACTTCAATTATCTCTGTTTGTATTCAGTTTGGAATTTAATTTTATTCAATTTTGAATTTGAAATTTGGATTTCAGTACGGTTAGAGATTTCCAATGATATTGTCATATTTATGATACATGGAAGGAATAATTATTAGACGTTGCGATTAATCAAGTGCGATTATATACCTGATAATTAGGAAAACAAAAATCCAAAGCAAACTGTGTAATGAGCTCACTGCAAATGACCACTGCAACGGCAAATATTGACAATGGAAAAGTAATTATAATTGCTATAGAACCTATTTAATATTCTATTAAATTGCTATTAAGAATTATATGAGCCTATTAGCATAGATAAAACCAAATCTATATAATATGGTTAGTCTATGCTATTAACTATTTGGTTCTGTGGTCAATGTATGCTGTTGCAGAGGTTACTGTATGAGTACAGAGGTATGCTGTTACAAACTTTCTATATTATAGCTTTCTTTGGAATTAAGTTCACTGACTATTATTCTCATAATATACTTGAAAATTATCATTCTGCAAATTAATTATTACTCACAATGTTCTCGATAATTGTCACACTAATAATCTAAATATTGTTGCTCAAAGCGATCGAATCTACAAAACTGCAAGACCTAGAGTCAATAGTTCCTGCAACACATTTGCCAAGGAATCTCAAACGGCTCCGACTAGATCGTAACCTTTACAATGTAAGTCTCTCCCATCAAAAGTAAAGGCGTAATAAGGGATGCGCTTCAATTTGGTCGTATCGAAGTCAAATAATAAGACGACGATACACCGTATAGCAGACACACTATATATATAGATATACAGACACAATATAGTAGTTATTCTTGGACGATGAACGCTTGATAAGTACTACAATCACGATGCGAGGGTGGCATCAAATATAAATGACCGTGAAAACGAATAACCGACGCTCGGTTTAACGCTGGAAAGGTGGTCATAAGCAGAAATGAGTTGGGAAGAGAAGTTGAGCGGAGAGAGAGAGAGAGAAAAAAAAGGGCAAGAGAGGTCTATAGAATGTTGTTGTTGCAAGTTGAGGAGGCGAAGAAGAAGAAGAAGAAGAAGAAGAAGAAGAAGAAGAGAAGAAGAAGAAGAAGAAGAAGAAGAAGAAGAAGAAGAAGAAGAAGAAGAAGAAGAAGAGAGGAGAAGGAGAGGAAGGAGAGGAGAGAGGAGGAGGAGGAGAGAGGAGGAGGAGGAGAGGAGGAGGAGGAGGAGGAGGAGGAGGAGGAGGAGGAGGAGGAGGAGGAGGAGGAGAGGAGGAGGAGAGGAGGGAGGAGGAGGAGGAGGAGGAGAGGAGGAGAGGAGGAGGAGGAGGGAGGAGAGGAGGAGGAGGAGGAGAGGAGGAGGAGGAGGAGAGGAGGAGGAGAGGAAGGAGGAGAGAGGAGGAGGAGGAGGGAGGAGGAGGAGGAGGAGGAGGAGGAGGAGAGGAGGAGAGGAGGAGGAGGAGGAGGAGGAGGAGGAGGAGGAGGAGAGAGAGGAAGGAGGAAGGAGGAGGAGGAAGGAAGAGGAAGAGGAGGAGAGGAAGAGAGAGAGGAAGGAGAGGAGGAGGAGAGGAAGAAGGAAGGAGAGAGGAAGAAGAAGAAGAAGAAGAGGAGAAGAAGGAGGAGAGGAAGGAGAAGAGGAAGGAAGGAGGAGGAAGAGGAAGAGGAAGAAGAAGAAGAAGAGGAAGAAGAAGAAGAAGGAAGAAGAGGAAGGAAGAAGAAGAAGAGGAAGAAGAAGAGGAAGAAGAAGAAAGAAGAAGAAGAAGAAGAAGAGAGAAGAGAAGAAGAAGAAGAAGAAGAAGAGAAGAAGAAGAAGAAGAAGAAGAAGAAGAAGAAGAAGAAGAAGAAGAAGAAGAAGAAGAAGAAGAAGAAGAAGAAGAAGAAGAAGAAGAAGAAGAAGAAGAAGAAGAAGAAGAAGAAGGAAGAGAGTAAAATAAGGAGGTGAGAAGGACAATAAAAAGGAGAGGGAATTTATGTTATAAGTGGCTATTTTTACACCGTCGCTTGTCCGCTCCAACGCACTGCCTCGACCCAGTCTGCAACGAAAGCACTTTCCAGGAAATTTTTCGCGGTATAAATGAGCAGAAGAGGCGATTTTAAAAGGTTCGAATCACGTAACGGATGCTGGCGAAAGATGTTGCTAGCTACTACTACAAGGTGCCACGGTGTATTGTCAGTATGTTGTTGGAAAAATTGTATGAAAGTATGAAGTACGAGTATTATCAAGAGCATGAAAGAAATCAATGATATTTATTCGATCACACAGTTGGCTGGTTGTATAGGCACCAATTTGAATAATTCTCCCATTACTAAAGAGTGTGAATAATATGAGGAAATATACTAATTATACTAATATATACTAATTATACTGAAATATACTAATATTAATAGTAAAATATACTAATAGAATACTAAAATTACTAGAGAGTGTGAACAATATGAGAAAATATACCAATTTATATTAATTATACCAAAATATACTAATTAAAAAATTATAATTTTCATGAACTGTACTGCTAGCGATAGTTCACTCCGATTTCTGGCATCCTTTTTATCGGGAATGCTAGGTCGTTGATTGAATACAATATTGTGACTTCTAACACAAGACATTGGGTCTGGTGAGATGTAGTGATATTTATAATACATAATGCGAAAACTTGGATGTTGTCAAAAATTGGATGTGAATGTCTCATATAAATACAGTGATATTTTCAACAACATTCTAGGGTTTTCATTATAATATTGTGAATATTGTGCACGTTTGATGTTGATACTGTAATAGGCTACTGTTGATTGTTAATGGATATCAATATTGATAGCGATCAATCATCGAGTTCAACCATATAAAAATGTATTATCACATTATTTATATATTCAAGGGTAATTTGTCCCAGGTGTAATTAGCATTTAGAAGCATTATTACATGTACTAAATATTTCTAGTTTTGTTATAACTAAGACTTGGCTGTAAGCTAATAATAATTGTATTTAGAAATACGAACTGAGAGTTCAAGGAACCATGATAGAACTTGGGAACTCATTTCATGTATCCACACACGATAACTGTATTAGAATATTAACAGTAAACAGTTAAAAAGTTTGTGTGAACCGCTCACTGTGGCAGTGGCTTATCTAGGTCAATGGCAGTCGTTCACCTTGAAAGGTCATTCGACTATCAACAGTTCCGCTCTCTCTTAGTATAAATTCTGCTGAGCTCTACTTGTGTTCTAGCCACCAGTGATGGTGTAACAACCGAACCCGACATCTCGATTGTTTTGATAAATTTGCGGCTGTGACATTCTCGAGTCTACCTATTCAACATAATATTAGGCACACTACAATATAACACAGTACACAGTACAGTATAATATCCAGTGCAAGAATTGATAGGATAGCTTCATAGGAAATAGTAATACATAAACTCCCAATCGAGTCAATCCTTCATTGCTCAACAAACAGAAAAAATGAGTTAGAAAAAATTGTAAAAATAATTTTAATTCTTTTGAAGCTAATTGAAAGAAATCGAAGTCAAGTTAAATAGTTAAATACAAGAAAATACATATTTCACCCATTTCTCCATTCACTGCAAGATTGCTTATCACTCTATCATACCATTGAATATAATATACTCTAAAGTGTATATATTCAATGATCATACAAGGATCAACAACTACGAGTATATTATTAACAAATACAACTCGTATATTATTGAGGGAATTGCACTGTGATTGACCGTCTTGCTGGTTTAGTTCTATCACAGTTAGGAATTGATATATATCTATTATAATGTATAGTTTCACTCTGGTTCTACAATTATTAACATCTTAAAATGATCGTCAATTTGTTAGGGGAATATCTGTCTTTTTCATAACTGTTTTATAACACTTGAAATGTGCGAAAATGACCTGAAATAATTCACTCTCCATACTATAATTAGGCAATAACTGTACTGTTCCAGCTAAGTGAGCATACATACCACGGTAATAGGGATTAGAACTGTATTCAAGGATCAGCATAGAGCCTGCGGGCTGTAGTTACTATTAGCCCTGGCCCCATCTCCATCTAAACCGCTGGAGCAAGATCACGCCAATTGAATTATTTGCATAATGCAAGAGCATTCAATCAACCGACGGATTGCGACAAGCTAGCAACATACGCCAGAATACGTGAACAGTATAAGCACCCATATGCTTCACCTATCCCTCATATACTTTGCTGATGAACTAAGCCTCTCCGTGCTTGCTCTGTTCAAGTATTATACCCTCATCGATAGGTAGTAGAGATACACTTCATAATTCATACAATATCCCTCATCAATATAATGTACTCATCATCAATATAATAGCCTTCTTCACTGTGATTTCCTTTGTGAAGGGTCATGTCATACATCATTATCTACACCATAATATTCTATTATTATTCAATATTCATTTTATACCATTATTATCATCATTGATATGAAATAGTCAACTCAATCAAGTAATTCACTCGTAATAGCTTGCCGCTACTGTATTACGCCTAAGCAACTGACTAAAACAAAATTTAGCAATAAAATGTTCTGATCAAAGCAATATTGTCATCAATTCCATACTCGGAATCGAAAACTGATTGATAATGGTAGGGAATGTCACTGAGTATTGACAATACATATATATCAGCATCACATAGAATAATAGTTATCATATTAGCATATAACAAAGGACTGAACCTATAGAAACAAAGCAGGTTTAATCAACCATGAAATTACTTGAATTGAGTATGATAGTGTTCATATCTATTCACCAACTCCCATTCTCAATAATGCGTATCCCATGATTCAGTCCTTGGTGTTTCAATAATAATATTATAATTGTGATGAAAAAAAATGGAAAATATAAGGCGGAGAATAATGGATTCCCTGATTTCATAGCTAAATTGTAAAAAAATGAATATTGAATGTGGTTTTAAAAGAGTTTCAACATGTTTTCTTAAGGGTTGTAAGGTTCTGAGTAAATAATTAATCTAATCTTCCAAACAAACAGGAGATTACCAGAGAAAACAATACTGGATATTACATTTCTGAGAATGCCACTTGCTCTTTTTTAACTGAAAAGTTGAACTACAAGGTGAAGCATAATGGTATCCCTGGTTTCATAGCTGAATTGTAAAAAAAGAAGACTGAATGCTGAATGTGATCTTCAAAAAATTTTAACATGTTTCATCAAGAGCTTCCTCAAGGTTCTGAGTAAATTAAATCCAATCTTCCAAACAGGAAGGTGGTTACCAGAAAAAATAATACTGGATATCAATTTCTGAGAATCTCACTGCTCATTTTGAAACACAATGATGCTCTGGAGGCAAGAATTCATACAATATGTCTGCACAGAAACATGAAGGTTCTCATTGGATGAGATTCAATATTTCAAAAGGAAATAAAGAGGGGAGCACGATCAATCAATCAATCAATCAATTTATTTCACACAACAATAATACAATACAATATTCAACAATACATTTTCTAATGAATAATACACATATAATATTAACAATAAATTACTCTTAATACTACCTGCATACATCAGCAAAGCTAGGCTTGTGCGCTGATGTACATATTTATGAACATTATTGATGTACATTTGATGAACATTATTGATATCATGTTCTAAAGAGCACGAATAGAAAAGTCATTTACTGAGAATATCACGGCTCATTTCACAAATTTCTTTTAATAATCCTCATTAAAAAATTCTGACATGTTTTCTGAAGCTTCCACAATACGTTCATTGGTTTACCCATAAGATATATTTACTGGAATCTGCTGGTTTCAAACTTATAATTCGAGAAAAATTGTGGAAAACAATATTCTTTCCAAGAATTTTACAATGAAGTACACTACAAAAAATGTGATGAAACATGATACGTAACCTGAACTTGAACAAAATTGATAATTGACTACCTTCACAATTTTTCACAGAAAGCTTTGACAGACCCATCAATAATTCTGAGAAATAACCTAATCAACCAATTTTTTTTATAAACTTCACCCACATAATTTATTACAAAAATATATCATTATCAAATTCAATTTCCAGAAATAGGATTGCAGCTGTTGCTTTCATCTTCGAATTCACACTTATTGATAAGCCCAAGTTGATAAGTTTTGAGACGAAGAGATTATTGACAAAAACCCTGCTGTTCAAGAATGTGCAATAGAAGAAAATGGTGACGCTGAGGTCGGAGACAATTCAACTTATGATATTTTTCGGGGCGAGAGACAGGAAAAAGCTTTTTGTAACAGTGCTTGGTGAGTCCGTTAGTTATTCTCAGCGAATTTGAAAAACGGGCTCAAAATTGTGCTCTCACACACTGCTGGGTTGGTCGAGATATTTCAAGAGTCGAGATGTTAATAAATAATCGAGATCGATTAGTCGAGATATAAATAGAGGTCGGTATAACATTTACCGAGCCTTCAAATTGAATAGATTGGATGATAATATACTGCAATTGATTAAACATTGAATTTAGCACCAAAAGGAAAAGGGATATCACTTTTACAAAAAGCATTAGAAAGGGGTAGAGAGTAGCCTCCAGATAATCCTAACTTATTATTCTAGAGGTGCCTTTAGACTATAATAACAAATGCCTTTAGACAATATAACAAAAATGTTTTATAACAAAGTTACATGGTCTAAACGCACCTTAGGCTAGGCGTACACTGGTTAATCAAGACAAGACGAGATTAGTCACGTTTAGTCACAGTACTTCACATAGTTGCTTATGAAGCAACACACACCGATTAGTCATTGCATCCGTGTGTGCTGCTTCATAAGCAACTATGTGAATTTCTGTGACTAAACGTGACTAGTCTTGTCTTGTCTTGACTAACCAGTGTACGCCTAGCCTTAGATCTCTGGGCTCTTTAGTCATTATTTAATTTTCTTGTTTCTATCTCTGAATTATATTTATAATTAAATGATGTTTCAAGACATTGGCGTTATTGTAAGTAGGATACAAACATTGCTATTTCCATTAATTTACGATTTAACAAAAAATTCAAATTTTGAACTGTAATAATATGAAACATGAACTTCATGATGCTTTTCAATAAAATTTGTGTTTGTGACAACTTCGAGCCTTTTTATTCAATAGTTTCCTAATAACTATGTCAACTATTTATAAAAGATCAAAGAGTGGTCTTAAATAGTGATTAAAGGTTGCAATGGAAGTAAGGCTAGGCGTACACCGGTTAGTCAAGACAAGACAAGATTAGTCACGTTTAGTCACAGTACTTCACATAGTTGCTCATGAAGCACTATGGGTGTGTCCTGCTTCATAAGCAGCTATGTGAATTACTGTGACTAAATGTGACTAATTTCATCTTTTCTTGTCTTGACTAACCGGTGTACGCCTAGCCTAAATGTTTTCTGATTGGGGCTGATTAAAAAATTCATTCAGAAAATGATAGAATACTTCAACAATAGGCTACTCAAGGTAATTTCTGAGATAGCGATTGGACTAGTCGTGGTGTAGTTATGCCTGTTAGTCTCATAACAATTCCAGCCAAGCGTTTTTCCAGTTAAGAAAAGTGAAAAATGCGAGACGAATCAGTGAAAAACTCGCATATTGCTTTCAACTACTACATCTCGCCGGTTTCCCCTACTAGGATCCCCTCTAATCTAAGTGTGTATTGTCTCAACTCTTGTTCGGTGGCGAAATCATTCTAAGCTGCGCACATTTGTTAGCGGGCCGAGAAGAGAAAAATGATGAAGCAATGTCATCAGAGAGAGAAAAAGAGAGTGAGAAATTGAGAAAATAGGAAAGAAAATCCCCCAAAGTATGAATAAAAAGATGGAAATGCCAAGAAAGACGAACGGTCTAGTGTCGGTTTCCAAGCCTGTATGCAGTGCATGCGGACTGAAGGGCTTGCGAGTCTCAACCTTTTAAAATAATGAGTATGCAGATAGCTCAGGCATATATTTTTCCCTATTAAGCTCTTTTCATAAGTATTCAGTGGGAGGGGGTATTCAATGATACTCTCACACCATCACTCCTTATCCTTGTTATTCATCAAGGTTACGAGGGCATATACATGTAATTCAAGCTGAATCCAATTATCATTTCATGTTTTAGCTAATAATTTTTTGGGATTCATAGTGGACATTCGAACTTTTCCCAAACAAAATAGTGGATGTGCAGATGAGTTTATCATGAAAGGTTAAGAGTTAATAATTAAGTACTCTCTAAGGCTAGGCGTACACCGGTTAGTCAAGACAAGACAAGACGAGATTAGTCACAGTAATTCACATAGTACACACCGATGCAATGACTAATCGGTGTATGTTGCTTCATAACCAACTATGTGAAGTACTGTGACTAAACGTAACTAATCTTGTCTTGTCTTATCTTGACTAACCGGTGTACGCCTAGCCTAATGCGTCCATAAATTATCAACCCACACAATTTCATAAAAAGAAATTGTAAAAAAAATACATTTAAAAAAAACTGGTGATATTTTGTTTGTGGTCAGTATCCATATGGAATTGAAAGACTCGATGGACTTATATTGTGGTCAGAATCAATATTAAATTAAAATACTCGATATTTTCACAAGTATCATCTCAAGTGTTGTGTCTTCTTTTGAAACTTCTTATTCAATTTGAAAAGATTAATCTAGGAATTTTCAATTTAAGGAGTACCTCAAAGTACGATAATGCTCTTGATAACCTATAAAATAAACAACAACTGATTGATTGTTAATCAAATTAAACCATGTACAGTAGAAAACAACTCTATATATCATTGTTCAAAATCAGATGTATTTTGCGAAGGAACTTATATGAGAATAATGTGCTATCAATGAGGATTATGTTATGTATAATATTATAATATTCAGTTCAGAAAAGTTTAGCAACAGGAAAACTCTACCAGTTTCTCAGTATCGTTATCAACTCAAACCAATAATAAAGCCAGGATTATCTATGGGGCTTGAGAATACATAACCCAATGTACAAATAGTGTTACTCCTAATTAGTGAACTCAAATTGTTTTCAATATTGAATTCATTGATTAATTAGTAGTAGTACACAATTATTATGCACATCCCACTCAATTAATAATGGAAAGTCAATATTTTGATTGCTAACAACGAGACTAGTGTTGTGGAGCATGTTTGTTATGGAGGTTTGAAGCTCCTCGATCCTAAACAGATTGAACCTACTGAGCCCAGGAGGATATTCCTGTTAAAATAAATGATGATGCGGTAAATAATATTGTTTTGAAAATGGTACCTATCTCGTTTAATCATTAAATTTATGATTGTGAAAACTTCGAATTTTTCTATTGAATGAAAAAACAGTATTCAAGTTCGCGCTTCTCAAGAGAAATGTTCAGAATAATAAAATGGATTGATAAGATTGATAATGGTGTAACAACCGAGACCGGTATATCAATATTTCCTAGTTTATTAAACTTCTTCAGCCAGTTGCACGAACATCCCATTGGATTCAACCACTATTAAATGACGACATAGGATTGACTGCAATTTGTTAATTGATTCTTGTTGCATTGACTTAGTTAGATGACATCAATTTGAGTCAATTCATTCAGATTCTCCTGCAACTAGCCACTAGTGTTTTTATCTACTCTCATTCCATATTATTTTCACACAGCTTCCAAGAAGATCGTGGTCCGATCTCAGAAAACGTGCCTCTTTGATAGGACTCTCCTTGCATTTACCATACTGTATTGTTTCTCATGATATGTTCGAATCTCAAGGAATTCTTCCAGGGCTCAGAGAATTCACCATCTTGATGGTTCACACCTAAAATATCCTCAGTCAATGATAGCGGGATCAGCCGGATAAATCTTGTCTCACATGACTATCTCCTGATTTCCGTAAACTTGGAACACGTCTTCCCCTATCTACACGTGTCACCCCTCCCTTCCCCCTATCCCGAACTTCACCCTCACCCCCTCCCCACGACTACGTGTTTGTAAAGCAGCAGCATAGCGTTGCATGTCTGGATGAAATATCAGGCTTCAAAGCATACTCTCCGGGTCCCTTCTCGGTCTTGTCCACGGAAATGAGATTTCCGGATGTCGGTGGTCGCCCAAGAAAGGGAAACGCCTTTTTTACGGCAGTGCAACAGAGACAGACAACCCCCACTAGCCAAGTGTTAGACGAAGACAGAGCGAGAGGGAGAGTGTGTGTGTGACGGAAAACGGTTGTCGACGAATCAGAGCGTGGAAACAGAAAAGTTTGCAGGAAATAAAAAGGGAAAGGAAAATGTAGTCCGGAGAGATTTAAAGAAGTAAGGCGGCTGGTGAAAACGAGAAGAATGGAGATACAAATCGAACGATTTCCATCCGATTTGGCCGAGAGAATTCCACTGCTGTTTCTCTACGCATTTGACCGGAGACCTCAATAGAAACTTTATCAGTTGAAAATCCAGTTAACAACAAAAATCTGACTAATATTGTAAAAGATTTTAATAATCAGTTACATGAAATACATGGCTGTTTTGATGATGAAGTGGATACCTGTCGAAAAAAATTTGAAATATCCCCCAAAATGTTCGAAGAGTGGAAACTATAAAAAGTATAGTTTTTGAAAATTTCAGTGAGATGAAACATGAACATAATCTTTGGTCTTTTGTTCTGAATTTTGGATAGAAACTGTTTTGAGCGACTGCCTGTTCATTCTTCCCACATGGCATTGTATATTTCCAATAAATAGATAAATTACTTAATAAAAAATACCACGTAATAGGATTGACACATTTTCAGTAAGATAAATCATAAACATAGTCTCTGGAATATTAATTTGTTCTGAATTTTGGATAAAAAACGTTATGAGCGACTGCCTGTTCATTCTTCGCACATTGCAATCTGTATTTCAAATGAATGAGTAAATTAATAATCAATGAAAAATAGTAGAAAATAGAATAGAAATCACTCACCAGCCACATTGAGCCGCACTTTGTAGTTGCGTGTCGGCGACTTTTTGAAGTCGACTCGACACCGGTACTCGGCCTCATCCGACTCGTCGACATTGTCTAGCGACAAAATCGCCGGCTCTGACATGGTCTGGAAGTAGGCTCTGTCGTTCAGCACCTCCTTGTCCAGCCAGTGCTGGGACTTTTTCAGCCGTTGATCGTAGCTGAAACACAACACAACAATCAAGGTTAATCACAGAAAATAAAATGAAATTAGTTTTACAAAAATACAATATTATAAACATTATGTAGAGCAGGATCCAATTGACTTGTCATAAATCAGCTGATCCAGTAATAATTAAACAGTGATTTCGACACAATAATCAAAAGGCTTGAAAGTCTTAAAGACCTTTAAAGTCTTTAAAAGGCCTTTTTAAAGAAGACCTTTCAAAGAATAACTTTTTAAAATACCTTTTCAATAATCTGCGAGATTCAGCATTTGTATGTTAAGTATTGTGATCATATGCTCGTCGATCATATGATTTATGACAAGTTGAAAGGATCCTGCTGTACACGATCTAATTTTTCATCAAATTCGATTTAATAAAAGTGACCCTATTATGATGAGTTGCATCAAGCAAGATCAATTTGGATCCAGGATCAGAACAATTCTAATCAAATAGGACCAGCTGATTCAAAATAGTTGATCCCGGTTGGTGCAACCCAACATAAATAAACTATTAAAAATTCTATAATGAAATGGTTGAGAGAAATAACTTGGCCTGATGTTGATGACCCATCAAATCCATTTTCTTTACTGCTAGTCCACCTAGATTGTGATGTGATATTGACCTTGTTATTGAGTTGGATATGCCAGTTTGACTTATCGAATCAACAATTAATTTTTGACACAAGTATCAATAACATTATTCTAGGAATACGCGTAGATTTTTGGGAAGATACCCTCAAAGATGAAAAAATAGAAATTTTCAGCCTAGAATTTGACAACTATTCCTTCACAGATTCATGAAAAATCTTTAAAGTATTAAAAAAAAAGTCTCTCGTCGATTGATTGGGAGTAATACAAAATCGACTTGAAACTCAATAATTCTTTGTTATCAATAGTTTGTCTGGATTTGTCTCGATAGTCAATAAATGTTGTTCTTTCGGAATCTATTCACTTCCATTCACTCTACAACTTACAGAAGAGATCAATTCCTCAGTTGGACAACTAAGCAAGTAATGATAGCTAAAAGGAAACATGCAGGGAAAATATCCACTTCTTTGATCCTCCAACAACTCATTGTACAGAAAAGATTTTTTCAGTATTAAATGTGACTTAAATTTTATGCTGTAGATGGAATGAAGAAAATCGTGGAATTTATAAACAAGTTCTCAACTTATTTCCAACCTTTCTGCAGTGAATCTTTTACTTGGGTCCACATTCATTGTTAATGAAACTATATCGTAAAACTCTCATTATAACTTGATGATAGGCCATATAAATGGGTACAACCTGAAACTTGGCTTCAATTTCCAACACACCCACACTCATAGGCCGGATTGTAAAGTCTTAAATATCAACTCTGCCTCACTCGGGCTTCATCATAATTAAACTGCACCGTTCCCGAAAACTTTTCCTGAGGAATTTTAACAACTTTTTGTTCGTCGATGAGAACGAGTAATAAGAGACAAGGTGAGTGAGTGTGAGTGAGTGAGTGAGTGAGTGAGTGAGTGAGTGAGTACGTGAGTGAGTGTGAGTTTTACTGGAGTGTCTTGGAGTGGCAAAGAACACAAAAGAATGGCTGAGGCAGCCAAAACTGGAAGAACAAAATGAATTTTACTTATTCATTATGATTTTTCGACGACAAGAAATTGAGAGAATATTTAATTGGGTACTTCGACAGTAGAGCAAGGAGAAAGTCAAGTCTCTCACAGCTTGTCAACCAAGAATGGAAGGTGAGAAGATTGGAAAGAAGAATAAGGTGTGATAAAAGCTTGTCCACACTAGAAATGAATAGTTAAGAAAATTTTGAAAGAAGATGAAATTGATAAGAAAACAAATAAAAGATAAAGCGCGAGATTATGGTTATAGGAGGGGACAGGAGTTATGTAGGGAGAACTTTTTTATAGGAGATTAAGCTTGCTTGTTTAGTAGAATATGAGTTAGTACATAAAATATATATTCATTCATGAATTTAATTCTGTCAGATTAAAATACGAGAGATGTATATTATGCTCTCAAGGCTCTATATGCAAGCCTATGATTGATGATTTGGATGTATTTGGATGATCTTCCACATCTTTCAATCAACAATAACTTTTATTGATTATTTAATAGTTATTTATATCCATTTAGTCAGTTTCTACGCTACACATTGACGGAAGAGTGAAAAAGAAGTTCTTTGATATAATGCTTTTAATGTCATCACATTATGATACTTCTAAATTATGATGGCATTCTTTTGATTAATTCTACACATTAAACTAGATACTTGCACTAACCATTTTATACTGTTAGTTAAAAACTCAGAGTACTAGTCTTTCAGTGAAGCCTCCAGCTCTGCTCTTAGATTGCAAGATACTTCAAACACCACAAATCAAGATCCTTCTTGATTTGTAAGTTAGAAATCAAGCACCGTTATAAAGTTCATAACAGATGGCAACTACAGTATTTATAACAGTTCGCTTGTTCACTATGCTAATAAGGCCCCTCTCAGTGACAATATTATTGAAAATGTAGTATTATCCCATTATACATCTTATTACCATTCTCAAAGTGTATAAGATTTCATCTACTGTTCAATATTGATAAAGCTTCATCATGGTGGATGAATTCTCATGCATTATCATTACTGTAAAAAGCTGTAAGGCCAGGCGTACACCGGTTAGTCAAGACAAGATAAGACAAGATTAGTCACGTTTAGTCACAGTAATTCATATAGTTGCTTATGAAGCAACACACACCGATTAGTCATTGCATCAGTGTGTGCTGCAACTATGTGAATTAATGTAACTAAACGTGACTAATCTCGTTTTGTCTTGTCTTGACTAACCGGTGTATGCCTGGCCTTTTAATGTCAGTCCAGGTGTCCTAGCAACGTGAAAGCACTGTGGATTATATTTATGCAGTTTAGGTGATGCAGTCAATGAAGCACACCGTGGACAAGGTTGTGGTGCGGGGGGGGGGGGTGAACTTGAGGGGGTAACCGTGTGACCGGGGGGGGGGGTTAGCTGGAGGGGGTAACCGGGGCAGAGAATGAATCAGCGGTGGGTCAGACGACTACTGCACTATCAGGCAGCCTGTCAAAACGTCCGTTGTTCCACTATTATAGCAGCGTTGTCGGCAACCACAGCAACCAAGGGCCCAGGCCTTGTAGCGTTGCGACGCCAATGTTTTGACAGCAAATGGAGACACTGCTATCGCTCCGTCTCGACATGTGCCCGAATTAGGCTCACGCCTGAAACATCACTCCAGCCAGCATAGGCTATCACTGCAGGCACCCCGCAATAACTTTGATTAGGCCAAGGTCAACGGCAATCAGCTAAGACACCATACTGTGTGATCAGAGGTATGAATCCGACTTATAATAGGCACAGTGGTACAAATAGGCTATAATACGTATAGCAGGATGCATTTAATTTGTCGCTGGGCAATCAGAAAACAGCTGATGTTACGCAGCTTTGACACAATACTTAACCTACAAATGCTGAATTTTGCATATTATTGCAAAGACTTTAAAAAAGGCCTTTTAGAAGAGTCTTCTTTAAAAAGGTGTCTTAAAGACTTTGAAGCTCTTCAAGACTTCAAAAGTCTTTGGATTATTGTGTCGAAGCTGCGTAACATCAGGTGTTTACTGATCGCCAAGCGTCAAATGCATCCTGCTATAACAATGTTTATTTCTTTATCCATCACAAGCTGCGACATATGCAGTGAAAAATCAGAATTATAACTATCAAAAATAATTGCATAGATCTCGGAATCTGCTTTCGATGGACTCGATTTGATTTCACGTTATCGGATAACAATAATTCTATACCCCGGCCACACGTTGCAACTCAATTATTCTCAGATGACTAGTTTTCAGGGTTATTCCTCGAATTTGAGGTACGGAAACGCTAGTTTCTATTTTTGAAAATTGTATTATAAGAGACATTAGAGTATAATTATACTCCAGTGCTGTTAATAATAAAATAATGGAATTCTAGTGTTTTATTTCATCATGAAGTTCCATAACATCAATAAGATTTTTACAAATAATTATAATTATACATTAATATAGAAATAAATATGGCATTCATCTTCAACATGAGTCAATCTATGACAATCTTTGAAAACACCACTATAAAATACCATGATAGTTTGATACTATTAGTTTGGTTAGGTTAGCCTTATTTGCAAAGTTTTTCATTATATTAGGGGTACGTTCTCGTTCAGTTGATTTCTCATGGCTTTATTTTCACCCCATCTACTTGTTTTTGCAGCAGATGAAAGCTATAATATTATGATCATATTTCTTCAATGGAATAGTCATAATTTGAATTTTATTCACATTTCATCCAAGGTATTTTAATCGATGAAGTTCAGAAGTGATGACATAGCCCATCACAATGATACCATCATCTTCATCTATTCCACTATCTTCCCCTTATCTAATTGAATATTCTATCAGAAATGCTGTTGACCAAAGACGGAGGGGGCCACACTGATGACTATGATTCCATGCTGTTTCCACCTGTTCCAATTGACAATATTATTAGATGCAGGTTTAGACATGCTGAGAAGGATGACAACCATGACCTTACCAAATTAATACAGGTGACACGTTCGAATTGCACCCACAGTCATAACATCAACCCTTGAAGGGTAAGGGTGGAATTGAGCCCCTGATCAGTTGGGCAACTAAGCTTGGATTATCAACAAATCAAGTCACATAAAATTAAATAAATTGAACGTAATTAGGAGTAATAGAGGTGCTTGGAACTAGCTTTGAATTTATATCATTGTAAATGATAACAATGTAAATAATAACATTAATAATAACATAACAAATAATAATAGCAAATGATAACATTGTGAACATAACAATGCATTATTAATTCAAGAGCGAGTCAAGCTCTATCGAATTATTGAGCTTCATTGGGTGTTCAATAACAATCAGGTTTTATTCTAATTTTTTCAATAATCATGAACGGTTTACATCCAGTTATAACCTAGCCTAATTCGTAATATGTTTGAATGTATTATTCAAAACTAGGGTAAAAACTGAAAAAAGTTGATGGCATCACCATCATCAAAAAATGAAAATAAAATAATAATAAATAATGAGGTGAATGCCAGCATTCTACTTTGTGCGTCATGATTGTAGAGATTTGGGCCCAATTCAACACTGCCTCCGATCTTACAACGAGCCCAATTGAACTGTCTTTTTATGAAGTTAAAAGATTGGGTGCCCAATCAGACCTCATCCTATAGGGGTGATTCAGAAACGGAAAGCATTTTGTGTGGCAGATTGGGTTGGGACGTTTCAAAAATAATTATAATTAACGATTTTTGTCTATATCGAATAATCTTATAGTTATTGCATAGTTTTTGAAATAATCTAATAGTCAACTTATGAGGAAGGTGATTTTCAAATAGTAAAGAAAAAGTTCTGAATAACCAGACAAAACTTCTTGAGAAGCCTCCTTTAAATCTCAACATTGTCTCTGGCAGAGAGTAACAATTGCCTCCTGATGAATAATTCTCATTGCATAAATTACCATAAAGCCCTTGCAGATCTCACCAGCACACACCATCTCCGAGAAATATTATCACGGAAGGATTATTAAACTAATCTGGAAATTTTAAAACACAACTTACTTTGTTTGCCTGCCGGTTTCACCCCAAGATTTAGAATATTCATGAAAAACACAGAAAACTTATCAGGGATGAAGTTGAGGAGATCCAATGGTAATCATGACTATGCAAATGCAAGTTGATTCTACTTCACTCTACTCTAAACAAGTCTAATGAAGTCTGTCAGATTCAGACAAGGATCTCTGTGCATCTTGGTCTTCGTGGACGGCAAAACATTGGCGGTCTCTCACAATGCTTTTTCATAGTTTTCTTCATCGCATCTCTCTATCCTCCTTCCTCCCACAACCCCAACAATATTCTTCAAATATTGAGATGTTTCTTCAACAAGCTATCTCCAATTCTAGGCCAGTTTTCCTCCATTCAATGACCTCCTTCCACTATTCTCATTAAATAGAAAGCTTTCCTCATTAAAAACTTGTCCAATCTTCACTTATCAAACAGTTTCCTTTTGTTATCTACTTCAAATTGTCATGCCTGTTCAAATGTTAAAATATGATTTTCAAGTAAGATTAACATTGTTTCAAAGAATGGATGAACACATTTGTCAAAACTCAAAATAACGAATCATATTACCAAAAACTCTCACAACATCATCTCGATAGTTTCATAAAATTTTATCGGGAAAGTAATCAAATTACAATGGAGAAACTATTGAATTTACCTTTCGAAATAGAATCTACCAAGAAAAAATCTCTCATCTAAATCTCCTTTGTTACAAGTTTGTTCCAAAAACTTGTTATAAATTTTGAATCAAAATATCATTATTTTCCTTGATTTCACTTCTTGAGACGATATGAGTGTTTATTGTTATTGGAAAGGAAACCTATTTCACTGTTTAACTTGACAGTAACTCCAATAATATTTCTTCACCCTATTATTCACCCATATTTATTCATCTCATTCATTTGCTCATCATTTCCAGATAATTCAAATAATATGAATTGAATAGAAATGAATTGAAATGAAGATTGAATACACTAGGAAGCAGTGTGATCTAATTGAAAATCATGTTACAGCATCGCACTTCAACTGTGAAAGCGAGTTGCTTTACGGTACAGTATTTTGCTTCAAAAGTTGACAAAATCCTTCAATTTAAATCAATCTCTTTGACAAATGACAGGCAAACCATCAGTTGCATTGAGAATTTCATAACATACTTCCAACATAATACCGTTACACAAGAAAAAACTGTCTATCTGTCTAAACTTTCTTCGGTGATACAATTCCAAATCGTATTGAAAATTATGTTAAGGCAACATACTCTTTTAAAGCGAGTTTCTCAAAATTGCATCAATAGTTTAAACATCCTCGATCTTCAAATGTGAATTCTCTTATAGACAAATGATACACGAAACATCAGAAGTTGATAAAATTATTCTAGAGCAACTGTATTTCATTGACACATGACCAAATTTGTTTCAAAAGTTGATAAATCCTCCAATTTAACATCTTCTCATTGACAAAGCATACTATTCAGTACTTGACAAAGTATTCATACTTGTCCTGATGAAAAGCATACATTCAGTAGTATTGCGTCTTTTTCAAAGAACCTTTTTCAAAATTAGTGAACATTTTGCAAAGTGAAATAGAACTTCAACCTAATGGAACTAGGTTATAAACAGCGAGGTGGAACTACCTTCGGGTCTCCCCACCAACCAAAGTCATACGCTAGATAGATAGTAGTATTGCGAAGCTAATAACATAATTTCAATGTCAGTTTATTCCATGTCCAAAGCTGAGTCGAAAGTTTATACGACTTTGTTAAACATGACAGAATGCGAGTTGCTGGTTGTACTTGAATGAAAAACACTGGACACCCACTCAACACATGCGTCAAGTGCCAGAAAACGTCGGTTAGCCATTGGTCAGTTTGGACAAGTTGCGACAGTGGCTCAACCAATCACAACAGTTTGCGGCGACTGAAGACAACGCCGCTGCGTGACGTGAACGTGACTGGGTCGCCGTTCAGCCGACTTGACCCGACGTGATCTATTGGCCACTATCTCGGCCCAGCACAAATAATGAGCGAGCCTTGAGATTAGTGATCTGCAAGCATGTACTGCTCTTCACCGAAATTTGCGAACCGATTTTAACGAACTGGGTTACCACCACTTTGAAGCTAGTATCACAGAATAGAAATGGATACATAAATACTGTATATTCTATAGTGTTTCTCTATGCTGGTATTCTGTGACTGGAGAGACTCAAATTTCAGATGGAATATATAGATAGCCGTGGCGAAGCGTGGTATACTTATTTGGTCATCGCCTTTAAGAAATATACTCGGCGATGACCAAATAAGTATACCACGCTTCGCCACTAATAGATAGTTAGTTGGATAGATTGGTAATTGAATTCACGCTTCCAATTTGTACATTACATCAAATGTTGTAGACGACAGAAAGATAGTTGGTTAGATTCAAGTTCAAATTTTATCTTCCATTTATAAAAATGGGAGTGTACAGCAACAAAATGGCGGCTTGAATGTGATTGGCCCAAGCTTTTTACGTAGTAATAAAACTACATATTATATACGTAATAATAAACTAAAGCTATTATCTTGGTGAATGAAATTTTATACACTATTTAATTATAAAAAGCTTTGATTAGAATCTAATAAAAATTATTATTAATAATCTGATAATTCTATTGTCAGTTCATACCAAAGTAGTCAATCCTGGGTGATACTGTGTGAATGTCACTGTAACTGGGTAATACCTAATACAATATTATTTTCCCAACAACATTACCTTTTCTTGTGGTAATGAGAGCACGAGGCCATTATAAGATAAGAATTTGTTTCGCCATTTTTTCCATTACTATTGAGTTCCACCCATCGATTGACTAGAAAGTGAAAAATTATATTCCACTTACATCCTAATTATATTCCTAATATATGAGAAATACAAACCGAATGAACAGAAAAAACTCATGATGAACATCACATATTTTGCTATCAAATCCTCAATAATTATTACTTATCGTATTATCTGTGATGAAAACATGTTCCCAAATTATTCGCTACCAATATTACCGTGAACTGTGATGCACATCATCAAGTGTGACTAGCTTCGGTCGCTCTCAATTATATCATACCAATAATCATAATACACCAGCTATTATTCCATGTGCAGAAATGGAGTAATCAATCAGTTGGCTATCTCACTCGTACGACATCGAATGATGTATCCCCGTACTGGCATAACCGGTTGAATGGGGCCATATATGGGATCATACAGTATACACATGTTATGAAGTATACAGAGGAGTATGCGGATGTAGGTTGGAACATGACGTAGGGAGCAAAAATTGATGAATACATTCATGACGAAGCCGACAAGGTGTTACCAATCAAAGAGAGTCTGTCTGTGGCGCGCAATTCAAATACAGCCACCGCTATTAATCAGATGCTCCATCGAAAGCTACCTGATTCCCTCTCAGCTGCTATGCGCCAATTGTGTACAAGGCTTTTCAGATCCGGCTTACGGAATATAGGCTACTATCCTGTATGGGGTTCATAGGTTCGCTCCCATCCATACTTTCAATTGGGCTCAGTGTGTAGTTTGTTGTCATACTGGGTGACAATTAGATACAGTGGATACGGTGAACTCACACCTTACTAGATACACTCAGTTACACATTGAACCTCAGTTCGCTCAACGTTCACTCACTCAGTACAACCTCCCTTCCATAATGATTAATCAGCTACTTCATGATACCACACACAATCAATGTAATTTTTACATTCAACTCATAGCCTCTTATCTGAGCAAACCAATTTCAATCTGAATAATAGTATAAATAGGGCAGAATGATCATTAATCTCGAATCCAAACATCCTTCGTGATATCACACCCATGTATAATGAGATTCATTCAGTTTGACGATAGGATAGATAGATAGATATTCAATTCAATTAATAGTTAATTCAATTAATAGTAGATAGAGAGATATTATTTCTTTGCCATCGTACTCAAAGATCATCAGCAACGTCAGGAAATAATACCTCTCTATCTATTTATCTAGACTATTTAATGCCAAGCGTTAAATTAAATGAATCTGATTATACCTTTAATACACATTTTCTGTATTGAAAAAGCTTGTACTCTATTTCAGTAACCACGCTTCTATTTTAATTATATATGTCCAAATTACTTCAATAGAATAACAAATTAATTTCACTCACTAATAATCTGAACTTGTACTTTTCTGATGTTCACTGACTCATAATCAACAAGCATATTTTTTTTAAATTAATTAGGGACAAAAACAAATTGACCTAATGCTATGAGATGAGTAATTATGATCATGCTTACAATAATTTAAGTCTGAATAGAATAAGAAAATATATCCATAACTCAGTTAAAGTAACGACTTGTATTTCACTGTAAATAATTAATAATATTACTTACATTTTTGGACACTATTGGGATGCATTTCACTCCTGATGAGGAGCTTCATCAGCCAGCCGCCAGGGGCGCTAGTTTTTAGGGGTTGGACTGTGTGGCCATGATGTAAGAAAAAATGGTACTAGATTTAAAATTGATTTGTTCATTTATTATGTTAGGTTTGTCTTGCTTGTAGTGTTTGAATATTTCATATTGTTCTAATGTGTTGAGTTTCTGGCTTTTGTGGTGAGTGTGCAATATTTCCATATCTGTTTGGATGTTTTTATTACTGTGTCCTGTTGTTATCAGGTGTTCAGCAAATGAGGATTCAGTGTTAGACTTTAATGCTTTTATATGTTCTTTGTATCTTATACTGAAGCTACGGCCTGTTTGCCCAATGTAGTATTTGGGGCATGTATTGCATTTTAGTTTGTAAATTCCTGGTTTGTTGAATTCTTGTTGTGTGCGGTTCATTTGAGCTCTTGGTTTTTTCTGTTGTAGATGATTTTTTAAACTATTTGTTGTTTTGAATGCTGTTTTGTACCCTGATTTTTTGAAAATATGTGCTATTTTTTGTGATGTTCTGTTGAAATAGGTGAGTGTGATGTACTTGTTGGGATTTGGAGGTGGGTTCTGTTTCTTGGTTTTCATTCTCTGTAAAATTTTATCTATTATATTGGTGTTGTATCCATTGCTTTGGGCCAGATATTTTATTGTGTTCAGTTCTATTTCATAGTTTTCCTTTGACATTGGGATGCTTATTAACCTGTGGATCATGGGTTGAAGGCTGCATGTTTGTGTTGTGGTGGATGATTGGATGTATTATGTATGAGCGTATCTGTTATGGTAGGTTTCTATAGATATTGAAAGTTGGTTTATTATTCTGTTTTTGATGGTGAGGTCCAGGAAGTTTAGAGAGTTGTTAGTTTCATATTCTCCAGTGAAGTGGATATTTTGGTGTAATCTGTTGATTTGAGATAGGAATTGCTCACATTGTCTCTTGTTTCCTCTATACAGTAGAATTATATCGTCTACATATCTTTTCCAGTAGATTATTTTATTAGAATGTTTAGAATGAATTATTTTGTTTCTTCCATGTGTTGAAGGAATATTTCGGCTAATATGCATGAGATTGGGCTCCCATTGGTAAACCCTCTGGTTGTTTGTAATATTTTTCATTGTGGACAAAATAGTTCTGGCTGGTTATTATTCTTAGTATTTCTATTAATTCTTTTGTATGTTCTGGTGGATTGTTGTTCTTTTCTAGTGTCTTTTCCACTATGGCTATTGTTTCTCCTACTGGAACGTTTGTGTACAGGTTCTTTATATCAAAGGATGCCAATGTGGAGTTGAAGGGAATGTGGATATCTTTAATTTGGTTTACAAGATCTAAACTATTTTTTATGTGTGTGGAGTGCTGGTCTATTTTGATTAATCTTCTTAATTGTGAGTCTATCTGTTTTGCTAGTTTGTATGCTGGAGCTTTCTTGTAATTGATGATGGGCCTGATTGGTGTGTCTTCCTTGTGTATTTTGGGTAGTGCTTGGAGTGTAGGTGCAGAGGTCTATTTGTTTTAAATATCTTTTTCAGTTTCTTTAAATATATGTTTCGTTATGTTGATGGTCTGTTTAATTTCATTGTGATATTTCAAGGTTGGGTCGTTCTGAATTAACTCTATATTGTTTTTCAAAATAAAATCATCTATTTTGTTGTTGACTTCATCATTGTGGATTATTACTGTACTGTTTCCCTTGTCAGCCCTTGTGAATTGTAGGTCATGGTTTTTTGCTTTTTCTTTTAGTGATTTTAATGTTATTGCCTCTGGTATGGTTTGCTGTTTTTGTCTGGAGGGTTTTTTGATAACTTTCAGAGTTTCATGCCGTATGTGGTCTTGTTCATCTATTGTTGTTTTTTGGATATTTGTTTCAATATCTATTGCCTCATCAAGTTTTGTGTAGTTACTCTGCTTGTTTAAGTTATGCTTCAGCCCTTTGTTTAATAGATTCAACTCATCCCTGTTGAAATGAAACTCTGAAAGTTATCAAAAAACCCTCCAGACAAAAACAGCAAACCATACCAGAGGCAATAACATTAAAATCACTAAAAGAAAAAGCAAAAAACCATGACCTACAATTCACAAGGGCTGACAAGGGAAACAGTACAGTAATAATCCACAATGATGAAGTCAACAACAAAATAGATGATTTTATTTTGAAAAACAATATAGAGTTAATTCAGAACGACCCAACCTTGAAATATCACAATGAAATTAAACAGACCATCAACAAAACGAAACATATATTTAAAGAAACTGAAAAAAGATATTTAAAACAAATAGACCCCTCTGCACCTACACTCCAAGCACTACCCAAAATACACAAGGAAGACACACCAATCAGGCCCATCATCAATTACAAGAAAGCTCCAGCAGACAAACTAGCAAAACAGATAGACTCACAATTAAGAAGATTAATCAAAATAGACCAGCACTCCACACATAAAAAATAGTTTAGATCTAAACCAAATTAAAGATATCCACATTCCTTCAACTCCACATTGGCATCCTTTGATATAAAGAACCTGGACACAAACGTTCCAGTAGGAGAATCAATAGCCATAGTGGAAAGACACTAGAAAAGAACAACAATCCACCAGAACATACAAAAGAATTAATAGAAATACTAAGAATAACAGCCAGAACTATTTTGTCCACAATGAAAAATATTACAAACAACCAGAGGGTTTACCAATGAGAGCCCAATCTCATGCATATTAGCCGAAATATTCCTTCAACACATGGAAGAAACAAAATAATTCATTCTAAACATTCTAATAAAATAATCTACTGGAAAAGATATGTAGACGATATAATTCTGCTGTATAGAGGAACAAGAGACAATGTGAGCAATTCTCAAATCAACAGATTACACCAAAATATCCACCTCACTGAGAATATGAAAATAACAACTCTCTAAACTCCTGGACCTCACCATCAAAAAACAGAATAATAACCTAACTTTCAATATCTATAGGAAACCTACCATAACAGATACGCTCATACATAATACATCCAATCATCCACCACAACACAAACATGCAGCCTTCAACTCCATGATCCACAGGTTAATAAGCATCCCAATGTCAAAGGAAAACCATGAAATAGAACTGAACACAATAAAATATCTGGCCCAAAGCAATGGATACAACACCAATATAATAGATAAAATTTTACAGAGAATGAGGCCAAGAAACAGAACCTACCTCCAAATCCCAACAAGCATATCACACTCACCTGTTTCAACAGAACATCACAAAAATGGCACATATTTTCAAAAATCAGGGTACAAAACAGCATTCAAAACAACAAATAGTTTAAAAATCATCTACAACAGAAAAACCAAGAGCTCAAATGAACCGCACACAACAAGAATTCAACAAACCAGGAATTTACAAACTAAAATGCAGTACATGCCCCAAATACTACATTGGGCAAACAGACCGTAGCTTCAGTATAAGATGCAAAGAACATATAAAGCATTAAAGTTCAACACTGAATCCTCATGCTGAACACCTGATAACAACAGGACACAGTAATAAAAACATCCAAACAGATATGGAAATATTACGCACTCACCACAAAAGCCAGAAACTCAACACATTAGAACAAGGAAACATTCAAACACTACAAGCAAGACAAACCTAACATAATAAATGAACAAATCAATTTTAAATCTAGTACCATTTTTTCTTACATCATGGCCACACAGTCCAACCCCTAAAAACTAGCGCCCCTGGCGGCTGGCTGATGAAGCTCCTCATCAGGAGTGAAATGCATCCCAATAGTGTCCAAAAATGTAAGTAATATTATTAATTATTTACAGTGAAATACAAGTCGTTACTTTAACTGAATTTTCTACAAGTATTTCGTCATGGAAAACAACATTGATATCCATAACCTTATTGGAATACGGATTTGATGATAATATGCTAGGCTCTAGCGATTATCCGGGATAGTTTGAGTAGAAATTCAATAGCAACAAGTATAGACATAAAATAACAATACATATATTGAATAAAAACAGGAAGGAACAAGGAACACCTTCCAGGATAAAGTACTTGCGGAATAAAAGGAGTTGTTGAACAACTAAGTAAGTAATTATTGAACAACAATTGTAAGGAAGCTTACAATAGGAGTCTCGAAAACAGAAAAAAAAATGTTCGTAATCTTATCTAAGTATGGGTTTAGAGGTAGTACGGTAAGCTCGAATGATTAAGTGGGAAAACATAGGACAAAAAATCAATAACACCATGAATAAACATTGAAGAAGACCTTTACCACGCGTGGTGAAGCGTGGTATACTTAACCGTTCATCGCCGGGTATATTTCCTATAGGAGATATACCCGGCGATGACCGGTTAAGTATACCACGATTCGCCACGGCTTCCAGAATGAGGAAATAAGAAGGTGGAATAAAAAGATTTGTTGAACTGGAAGTAAGCTTCCAATAAGAAAATATATTCATAATCTCATTGAAGTATTAGTGGCGAAGCATGGTTTACTTATTTTGTCATTGCTGGGTATATTTCCTATAGGAAATATACGACCTACAGGATATACGACCAAATAAGTATACCACGCTTCGCCACGGTGAAGTATGGGTTTGGTGATTTGGTATATGGCAAACTCGAGTGACTATGTGAGTAAAAATTGAACAATATTGATTGACAGGAATACACATTGAAGAAGGAAAACCGTACAGAATAAAGGATCGATAGAATAAGAAGAGTTTTTTGAACAGAAAGGGAGATTGAAAAAGAAGGAAAATAGAGAAAGGAAATGAGGAAAGTATGTCAGTAGGGAGCAATCCACTGCAGTGAGCCAGCCCATCAACCCGAGCTACATCAACAGACAAATTCCATTCGAGACTGAGCTGGATGACTAGCTGGCCTCTGGCTGTCAAACTTTTCCTATTCGCTTCCTTATGCTTTCTGTGCGCTTCCTTCCTTTGACAACAGACAGCAGCTGAACTGCTGTACATGAAATGCGCTTGTAAAACACCAGTCTCTAGACAAAGAACATCACTAGCCTCGCTCGCTATTTTGCCATGTAGCCAAGGATATAATCGACATTATGGAACACTCAATAATCGAGATAATATCGACTGATATCGACCAAGCAGGCTAATCGATTTAAAACTAATATCAAGACTAGTTAGTCTATGCTAATATCGGTATTTTACCATGTAGCATAATAGACAAGGAAATAATCGACATGATTAAACACTTATGAATCGACTACAATCGGAATAATATCGACTAATATCGACGAAAAGGCTTATCAATATAGCCTAAAACTAATATCAAGACTAGTAATGATTAGTGTCTGCTAATATCGATATGAAAAATATCAGTAGGTAGTGATTAGTAGTAAGCACTTGCGAGTGAGTTGCAAACTGAATTCTGATATTATGAAATGATAATTTTTGATGTAATTTTATTTTTGAAGAAATTAAATAGTACTGTATGTAAAAGAGAATGTATTCATACAGTTTCATGCGTACAATGAAATAATCGAAATTATGCACACTTAATGACAGTGATCAGTGAATGCTGATAAGTAGTAATCACTTATAAAAAATCAGAAATAGAAAAATAGTTATTTGAATTAGTTCATAGTGGAAACAATCAGCATGATACATGTTTTACAAAAAAAAAACTTGCTTTCATTTCTAGTAGGCTACAAGATGAGCATTAACCAATAATGCAAATAAAACTATAATATGTAGTGAATTTGAAAAACTCCTAAGTAGAAAATAACTTGACCTACAGGATACAGGATACTTGGTATAGTATCAAGGATACTTGATACAGGAA
Source organism: Laodelphax striatellus (assembly GCA_017141395.1). Classification (NCBI taxonomy): domain Eukaryota; kingdom Metazoa; phylum Arthropoda; class Insecta; order Hemiptera; family Delphacidae; genus Laodelphax; species Laodelphax striatellus. The sequence continues at coordinate 39,018,552 of CM029534.1, read as the reverse complement.
ATTATAATGCAGAATTATAATGATATAGAATATTATAGTGGCAATGATACAGAAAAGACAATGGAAATTATAGTCTGAGTTGCTCTCAAAGTGTAATTAGTTAATTGAAAGCAATAAATTTATTCTATTCTATTACATCATAGTGACGATCGTTTCGTTAAGGTTTTTAAAGTCAGTGTAATTTCATCAGTAGATGAAAGAATGGATATCCATACACGAAAATGCCTTGAATTGCAGTGTAGTGTTGAATGAGCTATGCGTCACGTGACGCGATGCAGTGATTGCGATTTGAACGGGTTTGGGGTTGGCGAACTCACTGTGCTGGCATCGCAGTCCAACACTCGGATTGGGGCCGTGAATTAACTCAATCAACTGGATTAGACAACGCCATAACAAAGCTGCTGCATGCCATTGTTTATGAACAACGACAACGCGCGCTAGATAACTAGTACATCTGTTTCCATATCTCTTTGATCCATGGCAACGGTTAGTTAGGCGAAATTCTATGTGACAAAGGACGCTGTGTGTGTGTGAGTGAATGAATGAGTGAGTAAGTAAGTTTGGGAGTTGGTGAGTGAGGGTATCAGTTAGTGTTGGATGTGAATAGTGAGTTTGGTTTTAGTGATGTTATTGTTTTGTTTATTGATTTTTTCTTTTGTGTTCAGTTTTTATTTATGTTTTTCCATATTGTATTCTAGTAATAGTGTAGAAACCATATTTTAGCCTATGTATTTACTGTTTGATTGGCAAAATAAATTTGGATTTGAAAATTTGAATTCGAATTTAGTGGAGTGAGCTTATGATGAGAGGCAAATTTCTTTTTGTCAAGTCTAAAATCCTGTATGAAGCCCCATAATAACATTGGCTTAATTTCAATAATAATGAGAATAAACCACAGTGAGGATGAAAAGTTGTATAAGATGTAAAAGTTGAGTATATTTTTTAATTTAAATTTTATTTGGTGCATGGTGAATGATTGTTATTCAATAAACAGCTGATGTTAAAATTAGCTGTCAGGATAGTCTGCTAGAGCATGTGAATGTATCGGTATTACTGGAAAGTGAATTCTATTTGAAAAACATAACAGCTGGAATTGTAATATATTTTCTATAGTGCGATTCACGTCAAGAAGTCAGCTTTGCTTAGATGGGAGTTTGCTATCCTTGTTCAGCACAAGGCAGTTGCTGATGTCTCTATCCTATTCGCACTGTGCATAGTTGCCACACTGTGCATTGTTGTCGCACACAGTCCCAACAAACAGTTTTCTCTTTCTCTCTCAGTGAAACTTGGCATCAATGCTCCTCATTTAAACAATGCTGACTTCTTGACATGAATCGGACTATAGTAAGATAAGTCAATATTATTATTGAGATCCATGGAGTCAGTCAAATGTGTAGGTGCGTCTGTGCGAGTACCAAACAAACAATAATTTGCTTACAGATTATATTTGCTTCAGCATATATTTGCCATTCGCTTACACATGATTCATCTGCTAGAATACAATAATTTTACTATAAATTCTATTATAAATCACAAACGTCCTTGGAATTTTGCAACAAAAGGAATTCTCTTGCGATTTAATTAAAGGCTAGCAGAAAGGAAAATTTCCACCAAACCAAATTCAATTTGATGTACAGCAGAATAGTGGTTGTCTATCGTCGATTGTTCAGACACAAGTGGCTTCTTGCGAGGCACATGCAACTCGGCTTTCATCCTTTGCTGACCGATCGTGCCTTCTCACTCAGCCACACTTCCATTAAATCATATCGCGGCGTATCCGTCTTTCATGGTAATACAACGCATACATTGTGTTGTGTAAAAGGATTCCACCCCATACGTTATAGGGCTTCTAGAAGAGTGCAGCGGCTAATCCGAGATCGGGCTAATGGCTCAATAAAAGTTAAACTCTCTGACAAAAGTTCGCGCCACGATAGATAACGTGACTTTCGCGCCCTAAAACGAGTCCCGTGTGCCCTTTACTAAACCCCCCCCCCCTCCACTGCGACACACACACTCTTTCATCTACGATTGAACTTTGATCAAACTCACTCGTCGACTTTTTCGAATTCCAAGCCACTCGTTCCGGCATGCCCTGATGACCCAGGCCTAGCTTATCCTTTGTAGCTTTTACAACGGTTTTTGCCAAAGCTGTCTAGTGTGAGTGTGCCTTTCCACTCTGCCTGCACATCCAAACGGAAGTGCTTGTTTCAAGAGATCTATACTATTTTCAACAGATAGATTCACTGCAAACACCAGACATCTAGATTTGATTCATAAATTACTTTTGTCATGTGTAGGAAAATCATTAGATTTCCTTTCATTCATTATATAAGAAAATCAATTCAATATTCAACTATTTAAATATAGATTACTGAGAATGATATTTTTCGCATAGATAAATCAATATGGGTTATCAACCACAGCAGATTTATCCCATTATTTCCAAACCATTTTAAAATCTGTTAAATGCGTCTGATGGAACCAAACGCCCAATTACGGAGAACCCAAACCCCGCAAAAACTTTAATGTACATATATGAACAACGAGAAAATTGGGGGGAGAAGGAATTCGTATGGCAAACTTCTTGCCAGCATATCTGTGGAGTAGTATAGTGTCTAATGTACAGGATCAAGAGTGAATTTCCCTGCAGTTGAGGGCCTAAACTTTCTTTGACTGGCAAAATCTTCAGACTTTGCTCACAGGGGCTGCGTCACACAGTTTTCCAAAGTATGCCTCGACTAAGTAAAGTATTGCGACCCTCAAGTTCAAAGTCCCCTACTCCGTATCCCAAATTTCAACCCTGTCAGTGTTTCGTTTCATAAATGATTCTGCAGCGTTTTCTTGCAACAATGCGCGCACATTCCTTGTAGAAGTATTGGCTGCAACACAAATGCTTGCCAACCTAATAATATGCTATGAATTTATGCGCCGTTCTGTCAGATTTACCGTGAATTGGCTTTCGATGTTTCGAGGCAACGGATTTGTAACAAAGTTTGAGGCCGCTGTTGGAATGGATTAGTGATGCTCACTATCCCCCCTTCTCACTCCATCACTGCGCTGGGCTTAGAGGCGTTGTCTCCTCTAAATTTTCCCCTCTTCTGTATTCAACTTCTCCACCCCCTCCTCAGCCCCCAAACCGGCTCTCAAGTTGACACCAAAACTTGTACAACGCGGCTAAAATTCAATTTTCTCCAACCTTTGCACTTGTGCAATTATGCTGGAGAGTCTCTCCAGTTGTTGTTGAATGTGACATGACCTTGTTGAATTCTAGGCTCTTGTAGCCTTCTCAGCACAACAGAAAGTCAGTTCTGGGCCATTCAAAAATAATGAATCGATTTTAAATTAAAGCTGGAATTTTGATACACAGTTATTGAGAAAAGAGCTACATTATCATAGAAACATGCATTTACTCAGTATATAATCCTTGTTGTCCACTGGAACCATTTTGTCCGGAAACGTCCGAAATCCATCTCATTGAAACAAAGAAATCTATTTCGAACGAAAACGGTTCTAGTGGACGACGAGGCTGATACAGGAGATGATAATAAAGAAGGATCGAATGTAAAGGAGAACTATTCATTAATATTATTTTGTCATTGATGAATAGAATACATATTGATGATGAATCAGGTATGATGATTGAGGGGCAGTCAATAGATCACAATTCATTCTTCACGAAATACGATATTATTTAGTATTCATTTAAATTTTATAGTACGAATATTATTCAGGTATTCATTTGTCATTTAGAAGATTGAGCGTCAAACTAGTTTTGAAAATGTTCAAAAAATGCCAATTATTCTTGTATAATGAAGAACACAGATGACCCAGTTTTGATGAACTCTGACAGGGATCGAATTCCAAAAAATCAAAGTTTGTCCTTTGTGAAGCACAATGCATAATAATTTCAGACTTCATAGCAGATTATTCATACAACGAAGGACGAAGGCTTCATGAAGTTGGCTAATCGTTCAGCAAGTCTTCTTTTGGGGAGGCAATTAGTTTTCAGCTCTCGAGTCTTTTCAGTTTCACTAATTGGCTTTGAATTGCAACCGGGGGGGCCAAAGTGGGACTGGTGGAGTGATGGTGGAGGAAGGGAAATTCAATGGGGTTCTCAATGGCGGCCTATCTTCTTCATCCGCCTATAAAAAAGAACTGCAACTTTCTGTTTCTCGCTCGCTTTGAGTCTATGCTTCAGTTTTCCACTTATAAGCGCCATTTCAAATGCAGCTGAGCGATGGCAATGGTAATGAGAAATGCCATCGAGTGTTGTTTCCGAGTGCATTTCGAAAAAATCTCATAGGATTTTTTGGCAACGAGTATGCATATTCTGAGATAAGTGTCAGTTCATTTCACAAGATAATAGCGAATAGAGCCCATATTCTGAGATAAGTGTCTGCTAATTCCACAAGATAAATTTTTCATGAATTCGATCTTGTTTAAAGTTCAATATGCAGAATATTTTCAAAATTATCGCATCTTATACCTTCAATATTTTCAAAATTATCATATACATTCTGAGTAGAAACTCTCTCTTGAAGTAGAATTTCTGAGTAGAAATTCCTCTCGGTCTTTGAAGAAGAATCTTCTTCAACATGATCTGTATCTCATTTCAAGCTTGGATATAGACCTTGTTCTAGATACTTGCTTCATACCTCCACTGATTCAGTTACAGAAGGAAATGTTACATCGTGTGTTTGCAAACATGATTAGACGAATTTGTTTTAGGTATTCAGCAACAAAAACGGCACTTCCACCATCTAATCTAATAAAATAAGTTCTCAGATAAAATAATATTAAGTTGATTAACTCGTAGATTGCTTTTGAGTTATTGAGTGTTTCATTGTATACGGTTTTTATATAGAGACTTTTTTACCACTCTGTATTATAATAATAATTGTATACTATCAATCAAACTATTGTATCTAATCTATCAAACTGTATAATACAAATTTTGAGTGATTGAGTGTTTCATTGTACGGTATTTCACTGCCGTTTTGTATTATAAAACTTGTTGGTACATAGCCGAGTACTTTGTATGGTACATAGCCGAGGGACTCTTTGATCACTCTGTATAATACAGAATGTGAGTAAGTTGTGATGCAGGTAGTGAGTGAATATGAAAAGACAAAGATAGCGGAACGAGAAAGAATTAGACTGGGAGTAACGTGAATTTTGAACAAAGGTTGGTTAGATACCTTGCTACAAAGGGTAGGCTGCACATAGGCTCAACATAGGTGCGAGCGTTTTCAGAGTCGTCGTTGTTATGTTATGTGGGAAGTTGGCGCGGTGTCGGACAGGCAGACGCGTTTCGAGTGCATTAGAGCACTTCTGGTGTTAGTGCTCTAGCGCCTTCTTTGTCGCACTCGTCGCAGTTTTCGGCCAACTGTCTCTGTCTGCTCGGCGTGCCTGTAAATAACGGCCCGGCTAATGCGCGCTCTGCAGTAACAAGACACCAGTCGTTATTCTTCGCTCGCGGCGCGCTACTCATCACCACACAGTCATCTTCAACTCAGCCCGACCTGGCTGTTTGTAGTCAGCCTAGCTGGAGTGGTCGAGTGTGGTGGTGTGAGGGGAACGTGGAGGAGAAAGAGGAGGAGAAGAAGAAGGGGGAGGAAGAGGAGGAGGAGGAGGAGGAGGAGGAGGAGGAGGAGGAGGAGGAGGAGAAGGAGAAGGAGAAGAAGAAGAAGAAGAAGAAGAAGAAGAAGAAGAAGAAGAAGAAGAAGAAGAAGAAGAAGAAGGAGGAGGAGGAGGAGGAGGAGGAGGAGGAGGAGGAGGAGGATAAGGAGAAGAAGAAAAAGAAGGAGAAAAATGGGAAGAGGATGAAGAAGAAGGAGGAGGAGGATAAGGAGAAGAAGAAGATGAAGATGAAAAAGGAGGAGGAGGAGGAAGATAGGGAGAAAGAAGAAGAAGAAGAGAAAGAATGGGAAGAAGAGAAAGAATGAGAAGAGGAAAAAGAAGAAGGAGGAGAGAAGAAATGAGAAGTGATAAGGAATAAGAGAAGGAAATGTGGGTGATGTGGGGATCAGGGAAGGATAGAAAGAGAAGAAATGAGGGGGAGAGAGTATAAAATCCAAGTAGTAGAAGGCAAATGAAAAGGATAGAATGAAAAGGAAGAGAAAGAATGATGGAGAGCTAGTGAAGAATCAGAAAGAGAATGAAAAGGAAGAGAAAGAATGATGGAGAGCTAGTGAAGAATCAGAAAGAGAATAAAAAGGTAGAGAAAGAATGATGGAGAGCTAGTGGAGAATCAGAAAGAGCCGAAAGAAGTATGGGATTGTGAGAAGAGTAAGGAGAGGGGATTGAATGTATAGGGTATTGTGGAGATTTTACGAGATAGGAATGCCGATCAAGTTTGAAATGGAAGATGGCAACAACAAAGAAGAAGAAGAGGGAATTGAAAATTGAGGAGAAGTGCAATAGCTTTTAAAGAAAAACAGAAATTGGAGAATGTAGGAGAGGAAAGGGAAAGAGAGGGACATACAAAGAAAATGGAAGTAAGAAGGGTAAGAGAGGAGGAAAACAATAGAAAGGAAAACTTTACCAATGCAGACAAAAATTATTCCTGCTCAATAATTAGTTAATTGCATTTTTAATTTGTTTACGTACCAGATTACGATCGTTATGAATATAAGTAAAAAATTATCAATAATAGGCGTGTCAAATGCGTATCAAGTACTGATAATACGATTGCGATTCATAACATGAGACAACGAAATATGAACAGATGGTAGTCCAACAATATTCTTGGACAAGGATAGCCGTGAATTTGACCGCCTGTAGAATGATTTTGTGTTGCATAACTAGCGCCTGCATGACTAGAGCCAGTAACGAAAAGCAGGCTCTCAACTCCGAACATTTCAGCAGATTGAAATTCAACATAACACGACAAAAGATTAGAATAACCGCCAATATAATACCACACAATATTTCCAACACAAACAGATCCTTATAGAGAATTCAATTTTGAAAAATTACAGATAAAATTTCAATCAGTTTAGTACTCAGACTTCCTTCAAAATCCGGTAAACCAAATCCATTCGTTTCTCTGCAGTTAGCACTTTTTTCCACAGTAAAGAGGCGATGACTTTTCTCCGGTTTCAGATCAAAAAAAGGCGTAATGTATATTGTATTCTAGCGTGTGTAAGGGCGATACGTTTCACCTGAACGGAAGCGTGCGTGATACACTCTGAAAGGATATAATACACTGCACTATAGTGTACACTTTGCCAAGCCGACAATAGTTCCTGTCTACGCCACTAGTTCCAATCAGAGCGCCAGTATCTTTCAGAATTTCCTTTCAGAGCACTGATTCGAGCGTAAAGTTGTGGCATTCAGACTCTATTGCGTGATGTAAGAACTTCTAGGAAATCAGCTCGACAACTAATCCGTGAAGCGCTACACTTTCCAATCGAATTTCCAATTGTTCAACCAACTTCTGAAGTCTGTTTAATCGGTGAATTTAGTACTCCGCATTAGAGCAAAACAATTGTGAGGGGAAAATCACTTCGAAAATAGGTTGTTGATGAGATGAAAAAATTTCAAACTGGAAGATCTATGGAATGTTTAAGAATAGAATCAGTGTTTTTCTGCGTTTTCCAAGCTTTATCTAAAATTCAATGACAAAGAACTATTCTGGTACAAATGTTTCACTACGTGCTAGGAATGGTATGTTGAAAAAGCTTCAAAATTATTCCACATTACGCTAGAAATCGGGGTTTTTCCAATTTTCCAGCTTATTAAACAGATGTCTCTGCAATAGGCAGACAAAAATTCAGTCGAAATGAAAAATACAATGCATTTTTCATATTTGAAAAACAGAATACTCAGGCGAGACCGAAATGGACCCATTCCATGTAGATGAAGTGAAAAATTTCCAGCTCATTCAAGTGCAGTTGGCCGATAGAGAGGCAATTAAAATGGCAAGAAAGAACTTGATATAGCAGGATCCTTGTCAGAAAACATATGATCGACTAGCAATATCACAATACTTAAGCTGAATCTCGCAGATTATTGAAAAGGTCTTTTAAAAAGTTATTCTTTAAAAGGTCTTCTTCAATAAGGTATTTTAAAGACTTTGAAGGTCTTTAAGAATTTTAAGCCTTTTGATTATTGTGTCGAAATCAATGTTTAATTATTACCGAAACAGCTGATTTCTGACAAGTTAAAAGGATCCTGCTATACTTGAGAAACTAACGCTACTTATGCTAGACTGTCATAGACTCATTCCTTGTAAATTATCAAGCACATCTGAGGCAATTAATTGATAGAACTGAAAGTGGGGAACAACGTATTAGATAGAGGCGCGGGTGCGTGTGTGCGTTCAGTGGGTTACTACAATTAATTAACATGGAAGTTGAAGGGTGAAAGTGAAGAAGAAGAGCGAGCGCGTTAATGTGGGCAATTGGTAACAGGCGCCAATGGTAATTAGCCCGGCATGGGGTTGGTTCACACGGTGAAGAAGCAAGTGGCAGCGATCACTTGCAAGACGGCCTCGTCTGAATCATGGATGGCTCCGGTTTCTTTCGACCATTCTGAAACTGGGGATGCGGCGGCTCTTCATTTGCCATTCTAACCCAGACTGCTATCTGTCACCCCATCCTGGGTCATTCCCGAATATAACGCACCCGCGTGGTGGGGGGGGGGGTGTGGAAGGAGGGGGCGCCCTGGTGACCAGGCTGACAACTGGCACGTGAAGTCCTAGAGAGCTAGGACTTGGCTTGCGTCCTAATGACTCTGCCATGTGCTACTTATTGCTTCCTTACAAGTGTCACCAGCCGACGCCTGAAACCCCACCCCCACCCCAAACACTTATCACTCCCCTCATCCCCTCACCTTTATCGTATCCTTCTCCTTCCATACTTCTCGATCTTTCTCTTTTTCATCATACAGGTTCCGCATGCTACCTCCTTCTGTTAGTAGTCTTGAATTATTACTCTCTTTTTGAACAGTTTAATTATAATAGTTGTTGTGAAAAATTATTTCTAATTACTCCTCCTCCTTCATCTCTTTATCATATCCCCTCTTCTGCTGCTTCAATTAATCAAACTTATCAAATTTTGACTGATATGCTATCATATATATCATTCTATTGTTTAGAAAGTGAATAATGAATAATTATTTCAATATGTATTTTGTGTTGCTTTTTTGTGTAATAAATCTCAGACCTAGTACAAAAAATGAATGAATCAATAAGGGCCGGTTCATGAGCTCGGGATTTAGCCAAGTCCTAGACTGAAACGGGTGGCTACCGTAGCATCGACAAACGTTTGTCTCGACAGGTTAGTGGGTTAGCAGCATAGAGAGCCCTTAGTACATAGTGTCGAGGCTAACGTTTTAGTCTACTACTTGACTAAATCCCGAGCTCATGAACCGGCCCTAAATCTTCTTCTTTCTTCTTGTCCTTTCTATCCATCTTTATAATCCTCTTTTTTCTTATTATAATCCATTATCTTAATTTCATCATTTTCCTTCTCCTCTTTTTGGTTTCATAACATTCTGTCTATCCTCCTACATTTAAATTTCGTTTGAAAGTTTACTGTTAATAATGTTCTTCATTTTTATTTTATTAATAGCTGTTATTGTTTCTGAATCTTGACGACTCTTAGGGCCGCTTTCCCCAACGCTGCTTAAGCAATACACCTGGCCTAAGCCTCATTCGGAGAATAGGAAAAGTATAGAAAAAAATTGAGCGTCAGCTGTTATTACTTAAGCAGCGTTGGGGAAAGCGGCCCTTACAATAATAATGAATTAATTTGAAACCTCTAAAAAATGGGGGAAAAAGGTTCATCTCAGATTTTATATAGTGCGTGGAAGCACGCATTGCAACATCCATGGAAAACCTATGTAGTATGTAGCTCAAGTTGGAAATTGTAGAGTATAGTGACGTAGGTGAGTGATGGAGTGATTGCGCTGGTGACGTGTAATGCGCTGCGCTGCGCATGTATGTGATAATAGAGCCGCCGACCGGTGTTTGGAGCCAGTAGCAAAGATGTATGGCAGACAGGCAGCAAGGCAGGCCTGGACTTAATCAAGCTGAAAGCACGTCATAAAACAGGCACTGGTACTTTGCGAAGCACACGCCTGCCAGCGAAGCTTGGCGCGCGCTTCACTTTATTAAAACTGATTCATCATTCGTGCTTTTGAAAATGTGACGAAGCACTTTTTATCATGTCTGCGTCTCATTCGCAGCACAGCACCTTTCTGTGTCTCATTATTTATTATTTGATGGCCGAATAAGCTGTTGGTTGCCTTGTATGGCGAGCGAAACATTTTGACAGTCTGTCAACGTAAATAGAGCAGAAATGATAATATTCATCAATACATTTTTTCATGATTTCATTCCATATTTGTTGTAGAGCAGGTGTTTGCTTGGGAACGATCAAAACGGTTTTCTTTAACAGACTATTAATTCAATCATTACTAAACGAACTTCAACAAACGGAAGTAACAAACTATTGTTTACTTCCGTGAATGTCACTTTTCATATAACTTTGCTGTATACTGGTTGAACTGTACTGTATAATCTTCATTGCAGAGAGACCTATGATCTTTATCAAACAAATGATTTCATATCCAATCTCTGTAAATTGACAAATTTCAGGTACTCGTATTTACGTACTGGGAATTTCAACTAAAGTGGAAACTAAACCTTATTTTCGAATATATTATTTATCGAAATCCTGGAGAGACACAGTTTTGGGCTGAGTCTGTATTTTCTCTCCCAATCATAAATTGAATTTATAAATTGGAATTTGATTTATCGTATTTAATTTATTCTTATAATTAAATCATTCATTTATCATTTAATTCATTAAATCGTCAATGAATTGAATTTATAAGTAGAACCTTTTCACATAGACGTTCTAATGAAATAGGGAACTCGTTAAATCATAATAGAATCCATGAGGCAAGAAACATTAATCAGGCAAGTAGAATAGAGTTGAATAAATTCCCTATTTTCCTAGAAGTTGAGATTATCTCAGTCTAATTCGAGATTTAAGAATATTCTCAAACTTATTCGACCAATAAAAAATATTCTATAATCAAATATATTTATAACGAAACAATATTCTCTCATCTGGCTGGTTCAGTGATTTCTGTTATTATATGAAATGAGCTGGATTTCTTAGGTGGTTTCTGTTATATGAGATAAGCTGAAGCTATTGTTGGCTGGACTTTGAATTCATGACTCATACCGTGAATAAGGTCGCATAAATAATGCGCACAAGGGAGCAATAGATAGTTGGCGTCAAGAGCTGGTAAGAAATGACTCGTGGCGAAGTTATCATAGAGATGGAGTGTTGTTGGTGGCCAGGGCTGGTCGACGACCACTCATGAGTCATTGCCCGTGTCTAAGTTATGGCGGACCGCTGACCCGCGGGTAGGGGGAGGGGTAGCGAACCCCATTCTTCGATTTATGGGCGACATCGATAGTGCCACAACGACCCAATAGTAGAAGGTGAACTTCCAGAAGGTATGAACTAGAATTCTGTGACCCATTGATTGATAGTATGAACTTGAATGAGAACGATGGTCAAGGTGGAATCAGAATTTCAGTGACTTTATGCAGTCATTTGATTCGAAACACGCTTTATCTCAGTCGCCGCTCTTCATACCTGACAATGGAGATTAACTGTTTCAATTTTCATTGACGAGCGCGGTCTGTCCGGAACCTTCATGTAAAATTTACGCTCGAATGCCTGACACAGCGTAGGATGCTCTCTCGCAAATCTCTGCTATGTTTTACGACTCTCTCTCTCTCTCTCTCTCTCTCTCACTCTCTCTCTCACCTCTCTGTCTATCTCTCTGCTTTAGGCCTTCATTATTTAAGGTCTCAGTTAATAAGAGTGCCTTCTATGATACAGTTGAAGCCAATTTGAATACCTGTCAGACTGCAAACAGTGAGTGATTTCGGTTCACTGGAAAATCAAGCCGTGTGTACGTTGCTACATCTCGTCAATAATATTGACTCAACAGGTGGGAATATTGAAGTTGATTGTTGTAATAATTCTACAAAATGAAAGAAAACAAGGCGGTCTTTCATAATTACGAGATTTCTAGCATTGAAGATTTTTCAAAACAGGTTGCTACCGATATTATTTTTATTTAGTGATTGAATCTTTTCTCATCAAAATTTTCAATTATTATGCAATTTCTATGGGGAAATCTATATCTACTATGTAGGCCTAATTATTTATAATACATCAGTAAATGAATGCATTTGTTGGTAATTTTCTTAATACCGTGATAAGTGTTTCATACTCAAGTTAATGAACTTATATACAAATAATAATGAATAAAAATAATAATACCTAACTTATAAATAATGGATACCTAATTCACCGATACAAATATTACTTATTGCCTATCCATTGTCCATTTTTTGAATAAATGCAGGTCTTAAAAGAGTTTAAAGCCTCTCATTAAAATCTTTAGGCTACTATTCCATCAAACTTCAAATGCCTTCTGTTCTGATTGATTGGATTAATCAAGCTAAGTTTTGTGATATGAAGTAGCTAGAATGTCAGAGACCTCATGAATGTTACTTTTTGATTTATGAACTTCTTTAATAAAACTATTTTTAATTAGTTTTAACATTTTCAATTTCTAACTAATCATTCTATCATTTTTACCATCATGTATTTATTACCTCACTTATTGTGAACAAATTAATTTTTCAGTCTTCCAGTTATTCTAAATCACTCTCACATTCATTCATCTCATAGCCGTCTATTTTATAGCATGAGAAATAGTAGCCATTCGATCATTGATCACTGAACTTTGTTGCAGGAGACAAGTGTGTGTGCGCGAAGATGGATGATCAGAAATTGTCGCCTCTCCGACTGGCAGTGCGGCGTATTCAATTATCAGACCGTTCGAGTTGAAATGTTGTCGAGCTTTAGAGCCTGGCAATTGCCAAAGAGGAGGAGGCGGCGGAGGAGGAGGAGGAGGAGGAGGAGGAGGAGGAGGAGGAGGAGGAGGAGGAGGAGGAGGTGGAGGAGGAGGAAGAGGTGTGGACACGATTCAGCGTTACTCGGTCCGTCCATCTCCTAGTTTTATTAAGAAACTTGGCCTCGCTGGAATAGTCTAATAAAAAGTTTCGCCCTGTGGCCCGCGAGCGCCCGCGGTACGAAGCAACTTTTTCGTCGTTAATAGGGCGACTTGCTCTAAACGGCTCCGGATAGCCGTTATTTCTCATTCGAAATCCTCCGTTCTCCTATCCCGCCAACAATAAACTCGGCCTTTCTCTGACCCTTGACAAAGTTAACAACTTTTCTATTGCGGCTACACGCGGCACATATGATTGATTATCCGATGCTTTCTCTCATATAACTGCCACTTTGAGTGGCCATAACTCATCGCTACATTTATCGCAACATACTAACTTCTTATAACGCCATTTTACAACCTCAATATCACACGCCAGCCCAGCTCTGATTGATAATTCTCAGCCAGCCAGTTGCACGAGAATCCAATTGAATTAAACAACCGTAAAATGACAATGTCATTACATTGCATTGACGATTCGTTCATTGGTTTTCGTTGAATTTGATAACCTCGTTTCACGGTGTTTGTATTCGATTGGTACGTCTGGCCAATTTTGTTTTTTTGTACATTTGATCCAATATTGTGAAGATCTCACTTTTAACGATGATTATCATATTACTTTTCCAATAAGACTAAGGAACATTTACCAAGCCATCCTAAATTTTTCTATTCATTGTACTGATGAGCACAACAAGCTTAAATTAATATGTCGATAAAGGAGTTTAAAAATAATATTATGACTTAATAAATTAAAAATAAACGTTAAAAATAATATTATATGATGAATTGTTTCGTATTATTTTTTAATGCATGAATTAAAGACGTCATTTCTTATGAATTTTCTTTGTAAGCTCTTCCAAAAAAACCTTCATTGGAAGTTAATATTATCATTTATATTAAAAATAATATTATATCATGCATTGTATTGTATTATCTCTAATTACATGAATTAACAATTTCATGAACTTTAATGCTTCTGCAAATTGAATATTAATTTGAAAAAGCAATTTCATCCAAGTGTTTTGCAAGCAAGTTGATGGGATTTCGTGAATTTCCAAATATTGGAATTTTCTGTTACTTTCAAACTGTTATCTTGAAGTAGATACTGTTTAGAAAAATTATGATTGCCATGTTGTGGCTTTGGAGGACTATCTATTTTATAGAAGAATGAGTCATCAATGATTTTTTGGAGATGGGGAAGAGCTAAATGCGATATCAGACTTGGGAGGGATGGGCATCCCTGGGTGTCTTAACCAATAAGCCGCTATGAAAATATATTCATGAACTTTTGGTTATGAGAGCTTCAAGTCATTTTATCTAACAAAATCTATAACTTTCAATAAAAAAAATGCTGCTTTTTGAGAGGTTCAAGTTAATAATGGTTTAATTGAGGTATTAATAATGGTGTAACAATCAAAACCGGTAATCCAATATATTTATGCATTTTTGATTGAAACAACTCCTATGTTTTTTCCATATGTATATCTAACACAATATCACCTTCATTTCTACTACACAGGAAAACCGCATGAGTTCAGTTACTTATGTGGAGAAAATCAAACGCAGAAGCAAGTGAGGGAGAGACTTCAAAAGCAGCTGCTACTATCGCCAATGATTTTCGGAATTTACTCCCGGTGTACAGACTTAGAAGCGGGTGGGTAACAACGCGCCACTGTCGAAAATATTCTATTGTGATGTCAAAGCGGTTTCCTTCGGTCTATTCTGCGAGAAATTTATGGGCCGCCATTGTTTGAGGCTGTCGCCTGCGCATGCGCGTGCCTGCCACACTTTCGATACATAATTTTTAACTTACGGCGCGGAACAACACTTGATACCGGGTGCTGCCAAAAATAATGACAACAATTCATCCGACGAGCCCCGTCTTCCCACACAAATCGCTCGTTCTCGCTCCCTCTCACCGCAAAATTCACTCGCAAAATTTGCGCTCCCGTGAAAAAATAGGATTTATTGGAAAGCGGGCACACAACACGCTGGAGTACTGCCAACTGCTATAATGATGGATGTAACAATAATTTCTCAAACGAGACTTCGCCACAGTATGCATAAATTATACAATGTGCAGTGTATGTGTGGATGTACACTTTCTATGATACATGTACACGGTTTGCTGTGCTACTCATTTGATGACAAAACCTATTCCAGCGGAAAATTGGTTTGGTTTCGAGTACAACATAGAGGAATAGTTCACACTGAACATTATTTAAAATAATAACTAAACTTTGTAGGACTCATTATTGATTAGTAGAGGAATGAAACAATTCAAGGGTTTCAATAATTGAAGAAGAATTTTGAATTGTTAAGTATTTCAAGGGATTTAATAATAAAATTTTATTAACAACTGGCCCCGTTAATAGGAATATTTTTTAAAATATCATGGTTTTAAAATCAAACATTCGGCATTGATTTAAGAAATGATATTTTATGCTTCATGATAATGGTTTATCTTCTCTATACCATCTACCCAATAAGAAAGATCTTGTCCATGGCTGTTGATAAAATCTGTCAAAAATTCAATCGATTGTTGAGTAAGGTTAAGGAAACATGGTGCAATGCAAAGTATAGTATTATTCTTCTGTAATTTTTCTATTCCTCAAAAAGACTCATTATTGATTTGGGTAATGGTTCATTGATAATATTATTTTTTATTTTATTTTTGAGAAGGTGATTGGAAGTTTAAGGAGACTTCTAGCATCAAGTGGAAGTACCAAAAACAGAAAAAAGACACAAAAAATTGTGCAATGAGGCGAGGTGGAACCTACCCGTAAGGGTCTCCCCACCAATAAAAGCCATACGATAAAAAAAAACCAACTCGATTGTTAATAGCCTTATAGTTTCGAGTGAACTGGACATGAATGTTTATAATGTTTTTTTAGTTATATCAGGAGTGCGTTTCCAATGAGGATGACATTAAAATAATACAAGTTTTTTAATTACTATCTTTTTCCTGTTTAGCAACTTCTCCAATAATGACATTTCCTGGATTTGATAATAATTATGTTAATTAATTAATCATAGCTAAATTAGGTCAACATAATTATCTTGGCAGTCTCTATGTGTTTATAACGTGGTTGATGAACGTCCGAAAACATAGGACTGATTAGCACTAAAACCTTGCTTAGCGGCATCACGCCAAACTTTGTAATCATAATAAAACCAACAGAGTTATGCTTCAATAAACATGAAATGATGTAGCCGAAGCTGTGCACAGTAAGTAATGTCAGGCCCCTTACTTTTTACACCACTGATGAATCTCGGGTAGGCTACAACTAGTTGGTGGGATGCCGACATATATGATGGTTGAGAAAATTCCCTCAGCTGCTTAACATAGTGGAGTCATCTCATCTGCCGACTTCATTCAAGGGAAATAGGGTGGAGAGATCTCTGTGTAGGAGAGAGAGGGCGATACAGTGGAAGGAAGCTGTTTTAATAAAGCCATATTTCCACTAAAAACCGCCAGCTTCTCATCTCCGTCTGAGCTTTTTCTTCTCTTCACTATGAATGATCTTGCTTCCTTCTTCCGCTACAAGCCTGCATGCACTCTAGCGGCTGCTTTCTTAAACTTTGAACATCTCTCCCTCCCTCACCAACTTGACCCTCATGCATATTGGATGACCTTCTTTATCAGAGGGCTGCTGAAATTATAAGTCGTGCTCTAATCCGTGTCCTGATAGTCAACTAGACAGGGAAAGTCAACTCAACTCAGGGAAAGAACGAGGACAGAAAAATCGAGAGAGGGAGAGAAAGGGTATTGAAAGTGTGAGTAGGGTAAGAGTGACAAAGTGAAGTAGAAAGATGAACAGAGAGAAGAGAAAGAGGCAGACTGCCGTGAAAAATAACTTGTATTAGTTTGTATGCAAATAGTTATGGGTTTATTTTTCCCGACAAAAATGTTGATGGCACTGTGGATGAATGCAAAAGCTGCAGGATTTGTATAGTCACGACAGGAAAGTATGAAATTTGTCATGGGCTCTTTTCATATTTTCCTGCGTTGAATATTATCGTACGTATGTTTGAATAGTAATATTGCTCTCATATGTTCTAATAGATATTTATTTTCTGATTTTGTTCCTTATGTTCCGTTCTGTGTAATTGATATTCATTTTTTTCCTGTGTATTTTCTATAGTTTATTGTATTTGTAATGCTATGAGGAATAAATGAATGAATATTATACCCAGCAATTGAAACAATTCAAAAGTAGAGTTCCTTGAATCGAACAATATCCTATCGTTTCCTTTCAATGTCTCGTTAATTATCATTTTCTTCAAAATTGCTACATTCTACATAAATTATACAATACATTATAAATTAAACAATAGATTACGTTTCGAATATAACTGGTGATATGACAGTTAGTTAATCATGTAAATAAATATCTACTTTTATCAGGGATAGAGTAGATCACAAATTTTTCTCTTATCCACAAAATTTTGAAAGGATGTAACAATTAAGCCTAACGAGTCAGTCTATCACTAGTTAATCAATATCCAATAGAGGTTGCTCTGTAATCAATATTTAATAGAGGTTGCTGTGGTTAATGATAATTAGGGAAGGGTCGTGAACGTTAACACGATTCCAATTGGTTATCAGCAGTGCAAAAAATTGGAAAATTTACACTAGCTTACCAAAATTGTAAATCAGTTTTATCTTGAAATCTTATGTTTATCAGAATGAAATTTTACTCATCCGAATGTTCTTGAACTATAATATATCATAAATACTTCTAGTAATATTTCTATAAAAATGCAAGAATTTGGAAGACACTGGAATAGAAGTAGGTTTAATGATTAATTTTCAACAATAGACTGTTAATCAATATTATTATGTTATGTTATTCTATTAACAATAGACTCACCGATATTCAGCTTGACAGAAACATACCTGGAATAAAGGAAGAGAATTTAATAAATAAATAAACTACTTGCTTGTTTCCATTATTGAATAGAAACAATTTCCAACACTTGAATTTTTCAAAAACATATCACAATAATTCACGAGAAATTTTTGTCAAATAATGGAAAAATCATTAAAATGTCTGTAACTGGATACACAATGAGCAATTCAAGAATACATGCACAGCCTCCTGTATGCCAGAATAAGGGTCAAGTATCAAATAAAAAACGTGTACCTCCAACACAAATTCATAAAATAAATGTTAATATTATTTTGTTTAGTCTCATTTCTGGAAATTTTCAATACATTGCGTAGGGTTCTTGAAAAATTTCATTACTAAACTTGTTGAGTGTTATGTGATGTTGTGGTATTTCTCCATGATGAAAGAAATAGACATTTATCCTACCATTAAAAAAAACACAATTTATCAATGAAGTTCCAACATGAAAGATGAAAGTTGACTGTTAAAAAAAGTCTACACTGGGTGAAATTAATTGACACCAGGAAATAATCCACAGCAATAATGTTGTTTTTGATTGCCAGATTGGATCGAGTCCATTTACGAGTCCATTTTTTACGAGTCGAAACGCACTCTTTCTATCTCTTCGCTAGAAACGAGGTAGATTTCATATGATGGTGCTGGTGGCTGGGGGTAGAGAGTAAAAATGATAAGAGTGGCATTATCAGATTATTTCGTTATTCCGATCGCATGTCAGCCGCCGAAGGGGTGTAATGTGCAGGGGATGCGCGGTATTATTCGCGCGCTTGTTTTCTGCTGCGTTCTGCCCTCAGGTCCTGAATAAATTAGGCGTCTCGAATCGACGCGCACGCACACACTCGCGCCGACGCCATTAATGAAAAAAGCGGATAATTAACGGACGAAATTCATGGCCTTACAGGGGTGGAATATTAATTT
This sequence comes from Laodelphax striatellus, assembly GCA_017141395.1. NCBI lineage: Eukaryota > Metazoa > Arthropoda > Insecta > Hemiptera > Delphacidae > Laodelphax > Laodelphax striatellus. Next base: position 38,999,674 of record CM029534.1, on the reverse strand, counting down.
ACTGGCTCCGAGAAAGAGTGGAACAGGAAACGGCTCCAGGGTGCTAGAATAAGGTGGATCATGCTGGTGCTTGCGAGAGAGTGAGAGAGTAGGAGTGTAGCCTACGAGGAAGAGAGAAAGAGAGCGAGTGTTCGAGGGAGAGGAGGGTAGCAAACTGATATGGCCCGCCAACCTTTGATCATATAAATCACAATCTCAACGTCTGGAATGAATTAATGTTCCATCTACTATCTGGATAAATGGTCAAGGAAGGATCTTATCCCACTATATTCATTTCCACCCTCCAAGTGGTTGTTTCTTCCCCAATAGTTCATATTCGAAATTTGTATGAAAATGTGATAATAGTCATAAAGTCTCTTCCGAATCTGAAATTATTGTTTGTGGAGATTTACAGGGATGAAGTAGCTGCATTATGTCTTATGAAAATCAGTAAATTACATAATAAAGTGGACTAAACTAGATTTGTTTGAAAAATTATTTTAATATTGAGATCTCACTTGTGAAAGCATATAATCATGAGAGAAAAAAAGCATATCTTGTGAGATAAGAATCTATCATTGTGATTGTGACAATTTTTAATTCAATATGGATAACTAATACAATATCGCCTTCATGACTACACCAACATATTCTCAAAGACAATCGAACATATTATAAAGGGTATTGTTATTCCAATAAGTCCTATCGGCTGTTTTTATTTGTATTCCAATAAATCTTATTCATTCAATAATCATAATGGTCGATTGACGTCACGAAGCTTTTGTGTATTAATGAAGGTGATGTTGTGGTAGTTATCCATTGAATAAGTGGATAGAAAGATGAATGATTTTTTTAAAGTTGGAAATTAATTAAAATATCGAGATACCGGTTTCGGTTGTTACATCACTATCAATCTCTGGTATCTCTTCTATCACTTTGAGGAAAATAGATAGAAGAGTTAGAGTAGTTGTGTGGTGAACACATCTATCGTGTATGTGTGTGTGTGTGTGAGTCAGTGAGAGTAGAAAGCAAGTTTGTACAAGTTAGCAGCACAAACCGGCGCGAATTAACTTCTATTCCCAATGCAATCGAATCTGAAGCCCCAGTTGCCATGCAAAGCCCACAGATATCCTTGTTTGTTTTTTCGTCTCTCGCAGGACAACAGCTTGCCTCTCTCACCGTTGGATAAATCACAAGCCAGTGTACGATCCAGTTAAAAAATCAATAGACGCTTCCCAACCTAAATGATTTATCCTCACAAACTGAGTTTACACAATCAGGCTCCTTGCGTCTTCACACGTGATCCACACGACACGATGCGTATGTTGTTCCGTCAATCTGTGTACTTTCGGTGGGTTCCAGCAACAAATACTCTTCCCAACGAATTACTCGACGAACGCCGCTTTTACCAATCCAGAAAATGAAATAAATTCTGTAGCATATCACGTACGTTGGCAATGGAATCACCTATATACTTCCCAACAATCTTCCGCAATCGACATTAAATATTATGCTCGATAGTCGAATAGGTTTCGAATATCGAATAATCAATCGATAATAATAATAATAATTCCGTGTAACCTGGCTGGCTCAGGTCTGGTGTCAGAGTTTTCAGGTCACTCCTGATCAGTTCAGGTCTCTGACGTCTTGACTTAACTGCTTTTACGCCAAGGGACCGACAGCTTAGCGTGTCCTCCGAAACGACGAGGTGGCTCAGGCTAAATAGTCGAATAGTCTGGAATATTGATTATTATCAATCGATAATAATGTGTATCAGAATTATTTGAATGAATTTTAGCTTTCAACGATATTGAATACTATATTATGTTAATAATAGATCATAATGTTTATCACATTGATTTGAATGAATTGTAGCTTTCATGGATAAAGAGATACTAAAATCATGAAAACGCATTTTTTATATTCTTACTGATTATGATTTCGACTGATTTCTAACCAAGAGCTTTCAATATTTTTATTGATACATTAGTCTAATCCTGTTACAGAAGTAAAACTGTTAATAGACTTAAATTAATTTTTTAAAAATTGAAAAGTATGAGTGTGAGTCTACAATGGTGGCTATTCGCTTGAATAATTTTGATTGTTCTAAAATGCAACCGTATTGAGATTGAAAGTGTAAAGAGTTTTCCAGATGAATCCCAGTGAAAATGAAATTCATTCTTCAAAAACAAGCGTACAATACATTAGAGTATAAACATTTTACATAGGAGAAATATAATTATAACCTTGCAACCCCTGAATTATAATATTATCAGTTTCTGTTATACCTTTACTTGGATAAAAATCGTTTGATAGATTGATTGATTGATTGAATTTATTTACTGTGCTAGGTCTTGAGAGACCCATTGCTTATTACAAAATACAGCAAAATAAAAATTACATCACTTGAAAATAAAATAGACATCTATTTTGGGAATTAGGACCACAGCCAATTACAGTATTATTAATTGCTCATATCCTGATATTGAGAGCCCATGAAGAGTATTAGAAAATAATGATAACTACTATCGAACGATATTCGACGTAATGATTTGTTTTCATGAATGATAGAAACCATATAAAATACAATAATATTATTTATGGGAGCTGTAATCTCGAAATTTACGAAAATTGGAAGTGGGAATACAGCGAATATAACAGGAGTTTTAAATTAGGTAAACTGGCAGTGGAAGATTATGTAACACAGAATAATCAAGATGAAGAGAAGACGATCAAAATAGGTCAGAAAGTCCAGGACACATTTCAATAACAACTCGCGTTTATTCATCGCGTTAATACACTCATTCCGTTGAAATATCCCCGGGCTCCGATTTGAATTTCAAATAGCAGCACTCTTACAACGACCCAAGAGAAATGCAGTGGGTTCGAGCTATCGGATAAAGTGTGTGTGTGCAAGAGAACAAGAAAACTGTTTAGGAAAGAGAGGAAAAGATTAGAGGAAAGTGAAGGGAACAAGGCGATTTACATTTTGCTCCAGCTGACGTGGATAAATAGGTTCATCAGGCAAGTCTTCTTTCCCAGTCATTTAATAGTTATTGACTAGTCAACAAACGCACAAAAGCTCTCTCTCTACACTTCCATTTCTTCGAAAACGTTTCGTTTTCTTCATTGAGAGTTCAATTCAAGACCCACTGGACCGTTTTTAGTGATGCTAATACAATTTGAGTTGTATTTCAACTCTTTATTCTTAGTCCGTGGAAGTTTTCACTGGCTAAAATACCAAGTTTTCGTAAGTCTTCTTTCAACTCTCGTGAATGCCGAGTTAGAAGTCGATTATGGTTTATCTGGGTCTTCATTGTCGAACACCACTTTGCATATCTAAGAAATTATAGCAATATTCATATAGTTGAAAGGCTGCAGAGCATGTTCAATTATTACTGAAGTAATTAATAAACCGGAACAACGATGTATCCAAGGACCCAATATGGTATAGTGTTCAAGAATTAAAATTCAATTTTTAATTTTAATCTCATTAATTTTATTTATTCAAATTTTTTAAATCTAATATCATCGAGTCAACCAATGACATACCTCTACGTCAAATCAGGCTGACCTGCTAGTTACTGAATAATATACGGTACCCCAATATCCAATTGATTTGAATTTTGGACTATTTTTCAAATCGATCAGTCGAACTCAATGCGAATTCTTGACAAATAAGGGGTTTCCTGGAATTTCCATTAATGATTTACAAAAAAGTGTAACATACGAGTATAATAATGTTCATGATGTCATGACATGCTAGTCACTACATAATATACGTCTATGGAAATACTATAATATAATAATGTACATACTATAACATAATTTACTTCACCTCATAATAGGACTTCTATGTCCTACTAATTAGAATATATTAATTATACAGCTTATGTCGAATTGAATGCCAATTTCCGACAGTGGACGTTTTCCTCTAATTTCCAGCAATGATTTAAAAAAGGTGTAACATACGAGTATAATAATTTTCATCAGCTAATTTAATTAATATGATTGGAACAAGTACTGGAACAGCAATTTCGAATCAAATCGTTTTCATTGAAAAAAACATATATAATATGAAAATTATGGATATATTATTGGAAAAAAGGAGGAAATGATTGACTGATTATTGATTGACTTGATTATATGAGTCAAGACAAGACGAGATTAGTCACGTTTAATCACAATAATTCACATAGTTGCTTATGAAGCAGCACACACCGATGCAATGACTAATCGGTGTGTGTTGCTTCATAAGCAACCATGTGAAGTACTGTGACTAAACGTGACTAATCTCCTCTTGTCTTGTCTTATCTTGACTAACCGGTGTACGCCTAGCCTTACTATAAATTAAAAATTTATCACAAAATTATTGTTAGTGTGTTGCTAGAAGTGGAGTATTCCTGGAATTTTATTGGATTGAATGAATAATTCTGAATTAAAAAAGAAAATCACTTTGCTCTTGTAACTGTGTGATGGAGCGCAATCCGAATGGTGCGTGAAAAAGTACAAATACGGATTCTCCAGTAATCTATTCAAATAGAACTGAACGATGCCGGTGTAATACTGGGAACTACTCGTTCACCTGAACAGAACTGCAAAGTAATCCGCAGTTCTATTAACTTTAAATAGAATTACAAGTGAGTTGCGAATACTCTGTTTAATGCCCGGATCAAAAACTATTGGATACACTTGGAATTGGCTGCATGACGATAGCTGGTAAATGTTGAATTCTGAACACTTCTACGAAATTTGCAACAAAACTGTATTCGACTGATCGGACTGTCTCAATGGTTTACTGGAATTTGTCAGGGATTTACTAGAAATGTGTAGTGATTTAGAACTAAAGCTGTCTGGGTGAAATGTTCCAATAAATGGTTCCAAATAATGGACGTAGAACTTAATGACTTTCGAATTGAACAGGATTTGAAGGAATAACAAACATGAAACTCGATGACTTTTTTGAATTCGAAAGGATTCACCATGAAACATTGTGATGTTTTTCCATCATGTAAATAGAAGTTTTTGTTGTAATCAATGTTTCTCAAATTCAAATGGGAAATTGAGTACATTAGTACTTTCTAGTGTATATTGTAGAACCATAGATAAAACCAACTATAGGCCTATACTTAGTCTATGGTAGTACATATGGTTCTGTGCAGTACATATGATAGTGTGCAGTACATATGGTAGTGAGTAGTACAAATGTGGTACTGTGTAAAATGTAGTACATAATATGGTACTGTGATTGATGATGTCCTTCAATAATTGCGTAATTATTAGGAGTGTAATCCATACTTTTCTAGAGAAGGCCATACTGCATGTAATTGGTGAAGTAGAAAAAATAATGGATTGTTAAACAAATAAATGATTAATTATTGATAACGAAACTTGGTGATTAACAATTTCATTTTTGTTTACACATAGGCCTGAATTGATTGCAAATTCTCATAAAATAAAAAAACAATATTAAATTTATCAGTAACCAAAATATTAGTTTTGAAGTCATTATAACTTCATTCAACGTGTTAATCGTAAGACATGACTTGTGCTAACTTCACCCATTCATGTGAAACAACACTGATTATTATTCTTATCGTGGGCTAATTCTCAAATTCGTAACGCACTTCAATTTCTCATATTACTTCAATGAGAGACTCATAGTATTGTAGTCTTCTATATATTATTGTATACATTACAGTCTACATTTTATCCAACCCAAGATTTTCAATAATGACATTTAATAGTTTCTCATTATTTTAAGTAGTTTAATTTTACATAGATACTGTTTTTATTACTATTCTATCATAATTATTCACAGTTCAATATCTTTCTTCATTGATTCTGGTATTTCATCGGAACATAGATACAATTTGAGTCTCCAATGAAATAATTATACTTCTTCTCTACATAGAACAATAATTAATGTAGCCTACTTATTCCTACGAATGGGTTGCAATAGTAGAATAACTAACAATCTGTTACTGATTATTTAATTTTGTTCAGCACACTCCACCATTATATAGCCAATTGATTTGTATATTGTTTTCAATTTGTGTTGTAATTATGTTTTCCATTGTTGTTTTTTCTGTGTGTTTTGAATAAATTGAAATTATCAATTCACATCAATTAAACTTGTGTAGGCTATTATCTCAACAATATAAAATTCTACCAATTTTTCCTTCTATTCAGCGAACGATTTTTTCTCAACTGATACCACCTCAATTTTTTCAGGAGCCGAGAAGCTTTCACTTTGAAGCTACGCTGGCAACAAATTTTCATTATAGATCTGATGCAAACGGTTTAAGTGTCAGTTACCAGGCGCGTTTTTAGTGTTTTCTACTCTCAAGCGAGCGATTGATGAAATTCCCTGACTGGAACATGAAAAACGTCGCAACGCGCCAAGCAAAGTGCATCTGCGGCGCGGGGAAAAAGGTATGGCGATTCAATATCATCTCCTAATCTGGGGAGTTTGATCACTCACTCACTCTTTCCTTTCCCACTCTCTCTATCTCTTTTTATTTTGTTTTTCACCCCTTCATCAAGATCCTATGTGGCACGTACCGAAAGCTAAACACACACTCAAAATCAGGACATCGGCGCACAGAAAAAAACATGTAATTGGACTTAGTACGGCGACAATTCACTACAGTAAAGTACAAATACACAGCCGGCAACTGCTGTGAAGTGCATGCTAAATAGTAAAAAAACGAAGATAAACCTCAGTTACAGCCTACGCCATCCGAGAGATTTATTTATACACTCACCTACCGCTCGGAGTTTCACACAATAAGCCTCGTATCTCTAAATCCTCTTTTCGGAAGAGAATCAATTATTTTCTCTCGTACCCATCAACGTTTAGACAGTCCATTCTTTATTTACTCTGGAGATTTTTATTCACTGTGTAGAAAAACTTTAGCAATGTCTGAAGTTATCATACAAATAACAGCACAGTTTTTTGTATTTTGTTTCTTGACTGAATAGAATCATTATTTCTATAATTATTTAATAATATACTTCATAGAGTGATGTTTTCTTTTGTGTAATTCCTGAGAACTTCAAAAGTGAATTTCAAAGCACAATGAGATTCCTTTGGCGTGAATGAACTTGGGTTTCAATAAAAAGTTTCCGATCAATATTATAGATACACAGGTACAGGTACACAGGAAACAAATTCCAAACTCATAATAATAATGTTGATGTTATTGTGATTTTGAATAAGCAGGTACACAGGAAACAAATTCCAAACTCATAATAATAATGTTGATGTTATTGTGATTTTGAATAAGAAAATAACTTTCATTTGAAATATTGATCGAAATTGGGAAGAGGAAGGTTCAGGGCTGTATTCTTGTGATCTCCTTTTTCAGTTTATTTGAATTTGCTTGAATAGATGGATGGATAATGTGATAACGGAGAAAAAATAGATAAAGTAATCAGCCAATGTAATTATTATTGTATGAAATTGCAACATTGTAGTTAAACTTCGGTTGTACAATAAAATAATGAAATTTAACAGATCGATTCCAAAGAAATCAATAGAAACAGAATAAAATTCACACTTTTTTCAGATATGTAGTAAAACTTGTCCATAATGAGGTGGATCAGTAAAAGAATAAATATTGTCAATTCCACAAAAATTCAGTTCTTTTTTTAACCCATACTCGAGTTTGGTCTACTGATTCACCTCAAATCTAAATCAAATAATAGAATTTTATTACATTCCATTAATGTTCAAAACACTCTCCAGCTGTATCAGCCCATCGTGAATTTTTTTCGCTAGGGATGATGTCCACATAAGCTCTAAGTTTGTGCGTGGTTAATGGGAAGGATGATGATGAGAGATGAATGGACCCAGGCCTGGATTTCCCACTAGGCACACTAGGCACTGGCCTAGGGGCGGCACGTCCTAGGGGCGGCATGGCTCTCGGGAGCTAAGCTAGTTTATATTAGTAAATCTTTCGTTTTATCTAAGTATTGAAATTTTTTTTCAAATTACTGTAGTATTAGTAGTAAGTTTATTTAGATAGTTTTGTAATTTTTTGGACCTCTGCATCTGCATACCTATCGAATATTCCAAATATTTTAATAATAAAAAATGAACTATTTTTCGCGAATATTGCGAAATATTGCGATCTATTTCAGATCAAGATTTTTCTTGTGTTCAATTTTTATGTTTCAATTATTTTACTAATGGGCCTAAGTTAACCTAGATAATTGATTTTCAACTTGATTAATCTATGGAAGGAAATGAGATTTTGCAATTATTCAGCATATGGCAACTATATGGCATTAATTAGGAATTTCGTTCAATTAATTATTTTGATTAATTTAATTTATACATGATTTTTAAAAACTTAATAGTGCTTGTAAAATTTAGTAGTGCTAATCGAATTTGTAGTTTGATATTGGACTATTGTATACCAATCAAATATTCCAAATACCCCAATCATAAAAACTGAATTTTTTTCGAATACTGATAACGTTTTTTTCGAGTTCAGTTTCCTTTTAAAATTATTTTAGTAGTAACTTTATGTAAATAGTTTTGTATCTTATTCGGTATATGATTTTCAAATTATTTGATAGTACTAATACCGTTGCCGTGCTAATAAAATTTACAGAGGATGATATTGGACTAGGTTATATACCAATCGAATAACCGAGATAATCAAATCATAGAAAAACAGAAAAGTTCTCATGAATTATATTGATCAAGTCTTTTCTTTAATAGATCAATAATAAGCTTTTTTAAAATTAAATTATTTAATTTTTCTACTTGAATAATTTATTAATAAGTTTATCTGAATGATTTTGTATCTTATTCAGTCTAAGATTTTTAGAAATTTTCTAATACCATTATTAAAACCATCATTATTAACTGGTAAATTTGGTATTTCATTTTCTTAATAACTTATATATATCTGATATGCCAAGGGGCGGCAGCCAGAATAGTGCCTAGGGGCGGCAAAAGGTTGAAATCCGGCCCTGAATGGACCTACATCTTTAGGTGGGTTCCGAACCACCGGGAAACGATTCTGAAGCTCATAAATTCTTGTATTTAGAAGAGCCGGTCACCGTTACAACGGGAGATTACACAACATTCGAAAGCAAAAATGGTGATTGGAAAAATATAAAATTGTAGATAAACTTCAGCTGTTGAAATAAATCAATCTCAACTTTGTAAACTAGTCAACAAAAAAGTAAAAATATTTTTTGCAAACTTTGAATAAATAAAGTATTCTATAATTACTGGGTTGATCAACCGGGATAAATTATTTTATATAAGAGGATCATTTTTTGTTGTTCTGATCCTGAAATAGAATAATAATAATATCTGAATAGATAATGATCTTGCTTGGTGCATTCAGAGAGCTATACGATCATAGAAAAAACACTATCTTGTGAAATGCTTTCTCTGTGGAGCAATCAACAGTGAGTGGGTGTTTCAACTTCCTTAAACATCACACAATTTCTCCCAAATTTAAACTTTAAACCTACTCTTCTCTCTGTCACTCTCAGTGCATTGCATTCCGCTCCATGCACGAGGTCGCCAGTTCTCCGACACGGCGAGTTGTAAATATATAATACGACCTGGAGTGCCTTCTCAAATATGTACTAGATCACTCTCCACTTTACCACTTTTTCTTGCGCTCGTTTACTTTCTCTCACATTCACCACTTCCTCTCACTCGCTCTGCCGTCGGGTTTGCGAAGAAAGGTCTTCCACAACCAATGAATAGTAAGTAAATTTCCCATGACAATCACAGGAGCCTATCTAATCTACCACGAAAAATATAATTCTGGTCATGATCAATAGAGAATTTTAAAATCGATCCAAAATGAATCCAAGAAATCCTAAAATCCAAGGATGAATAATTAATTAATTGCTCCAAAAATAATTAAATAGAAAATGGATATCTGAAACAGGAATTGAAAATGATTAAATGATAAATTTAGCACGAATTACAACAACTTTTCCGTCACAACTGGGATTAATAAATAATATGAATGAATCAATAATATGAATAAATCGTGCAAATATAGAAATAGACCCTAAAGTAATTGCAGGGCCGGATTTAAGCACTACGCCGCCGCTTGGATCAATAGTTTTTCCGCATTTTTCCTACTAACAATAGTTAATAGAGAAAGCAAAACAAAAATGGCGGAATCTGTAGTATGGATCAAGTGACACTATAGGTCATTGAGTGCTCATCAATGAGAACGACTGCCATTGGCCTAGACAAGCCACTCCCACAGTAGGCTTACAATGACGTCATAACGATGGCGGTTTGCATAAAAACATAGCAATGAGATTATTAAGATACTTTTACAAGTAACATACGACTGTATGAAAGACATGAAAATGGGGGAAGAAAAAATTGTGAAATACAAAATAACAAGAGAATTTCACGATTTTTTAGTGTTTCAGATTTCAATTTTTTGATCTTTTCACTATATTTGTTGTATGAACCGCCATCGCTGAAACGTACCGGTTACAGCCTAAAAGTGGGAGTGGCTTGTTTTGGCCAATCACAGTCGTTCACCTTCATTCATAACTACCAATAGTATAGCTCACCCACAGTATATAATTTTACTGCTTCTCTTTACATTATAACATTTGATCGATAACAATAATTGATTGCAATTGATTACTTTCTACAATTTGATTGATAATAATTCCACCATTATTCACATGTACATCATTTACCGAAACCAGTATTTCGATATTTTAATAAAATGATGGTTCTGACAACTTCGTGTCTTTTTATACAAAATTCTAGCACCTTGAAGCAATAATACAGAAATTGTCATGATTCAATTGGCAAATTAACATCGCCTGTTCTGTTTCAACAATTATCAAAATCAAACCGACAGTATTGTGACATTCATATCCAACTCATTCGTGCTCGTTGTCATAGCACGAAACAGAACAAAACATTGTCAAGTCTATAACGATTGTTTGTTTGAAAGTTTTTCCAGTTGAATGTCATTTGTCGAGCCATCAATAAACATAACAGCAATGTTCATCGCCCTCAAGGTAGGCCACACAACATCACGACATTGTTTAGAGCAAGAGAATCGTAATTCAGGGAGGAGTAGCGACCTACCCCCCCCCCCCCCCCCCACATACACGCTGCGGGCCAACATTGGTTATTTCGATGAAAGTTATTTTTGCCATTTCCCGAGGACAAAAAGAGTGAATTAAATGGAGGTAGAGCCTTCGGGTTTGTATGTTAGGTTGGGGGGGGGGGGCATTCACAAAAAGGAACTGAGAGATAAGGGTGGGTGGGGGAGAGGACGAGGATAAATTTCATATAATCAAAATGGGAAGCAGAAATTCGTGTATTCGTATTGTAGCCATAGCAAGCAGAAGCACTTGCAGGGAAATAGGAAATAAAAAACCAGAAGAGAAGTTGGTGCTTTGCTCAGCTCGGCTCGTCTCTGCTGTCCCCTGCAATTCTCATGACAGACAGACCTCTCTCGCTCAACTGGAAGAAAGTTGAATTGAATTCCATCAGCAAACATGAACCGGCGAATTTCCATTTCTATCCGTATCGCTCCAACTTTGCTCGCGAATTCAGCTACACTTGCGCCGCCATATCCAGGCCAAATTGCCGCCCACTCCACTTCTATTCCAAACATTTTGTAATGAAAATATAATCAGTCATAATTTATTTGCTACCTACGACAGACTCCAACCGGTCAATAATAATCAACTTCAATCACTTCTCAAATCCTATTCTAATTTATATTTTATTGACTGCAATTAGATTTCAAAATGCGTTTCAATTATATCAGCCTATACAATTCTGCCAAGTGACTGATTTCACAAAACGTTTTCAACATTCATTTGCAATAAATCCTGGAAATGTGAATAGTGATTCACAAAAGCATTCTCTGCTAGGGCCTAAAAAAAGTTGATTGATTGTTGATGATGGATTTAATTACTCTTAGATGAATATTATTATATTGATCGATACAAAAGCTGGACAAGCTTATCTCAATCATGAGTGAGTTCAATAATAGACAAAACAGGAGATTTTACGTTGATTACACGTGCAGCAAAATTTATATAAAAAGGATAAAATTCCAATCGAAAGTATCAAATCAACAGATATTTGTTCACTTGAGCTTTGCTGTACTAAATTGAATTCTCGTGATTTATTTGATCAATAATAGAGAAATGTGTATTCAACCCCGATGAATATTGAATGAAGTTGAAGTTCTATTCGATATGGTAGTTCCAGTTCTAGTATATTCTCAGTACAATCTACAATGGAGTAATTTGCAATACTACTATAAATATTACTTGTCTAATGCTATAGTATTAGACTAGTATATTATACAATATCTGTTCTACTACACGTATGTACTACGTTCTATACAGTTTACTCAGTATAATTTACAAAATGATTCACCCCTCACAACGTAATTTCAGAGGTCGCAACATATTTGATAATTCATACCTGGAACTACTGTAAGGCTAGGCGTACACCGGTTAGTCAAGACAAGACAAGACGAGATTTGTCACGTTTAGTCACAGTACTTCACATAGTTGCTTATGAAGCAACACACACCGATTAGTCATTGCATCGGTGTGTGCTGCTTCATGAGCAACTATGAGAATTACTGTGTCTTGACTAACCGGTGTACGCCTAGCCTAATAGAATACAGAAATTTCCTTCTCATTGATGAGCAAACTTGTTATATACTATTAAACATAAATTACCATGAAACATAATTATACTATAACCATAAATCTCTCCTGTTGTAAGCAAGGAGAAAATAATTAATTCTGACAGGAATAAATAATTTTTTTCAAGTAACTAGACCTTACTCAAGACTCAAACGATGACGATTATGAGGCACTAATGAGTGCTTTTAAAAGGTGCGAAGCTTGGAGAGAAAGAATTGTTTGAGAGATTGAGAATAAAAAAACGAAAAGCGTGGCTGACTCGAATGCGGTAAATTAAAACATATATTCAATGCTGGTGATGTTTACGATGGAATGAGTGGTCTAGTCCTTTTTGCTGGTGAAAAGAGCGTGAAGAAAAATAAAAGGAAAAGTCGAGGAAACGGAATTGTGAATTGAAAGAGGAACGCGCTTGTTTGAAAAGTATTGCGAACGTGTAATTTTAGCGCCCGTTCTTATTTTGCTCGGCAAGATTAGGAAGAAAGGATGTGATAAAAAGGAAGTGCCGTCATTAAAAAAACACCAACGCGACAAGAAGGAGTTGGCCACCGCCGAAAGAGAGAGAGAGGGTGTGAGAGGGGGAGAGCAACATCATAACACGATGCATCTCATTAACAGTCGTCGTTCTACCACAAAAACTTTAATTCACGGCTATCCTTTGCGTGTTGTAGTTGATCCAACAGTAATGAATGATCTGTATGTAGTATGAGTCAATGGAGGGAAATCTTTAATTGTATGGAGTTGTTCATTTGAAATTGGATCATTCCCAGATAAAGTGTGAATTACTTAACAGGTACAAAGAGTAACATTTCATTGAATTTATTCATGAATGAAAAATAGTCGAAAACCACCCTCCTATACTCCAGAAATGTACGAATAGTATCTTTGCAAATACCTCCGAAGATTGCTTTCTAAATAATGTGTCTATCATGCAAAATTTCCCAAATAACTACGCTATTCCATTATTCAGGTCATTCAAGCAAGAAGATTGAATCTATTTGCAATGAACTAAATCGAGGGACGTTTTTGTGAACGTTCCTTACGTAAGATTTTACTCATATCCATATGAGCTGACTTGGGGTTAAACTTCAGAAAATGGCGATCTCACAATAACATAGACTGATCAGCTGTCACCTGTTTAACTCATTGCAAAACTTTGTCAAGTTTCATTCAATATTATTTGTGAATATTTTCAACTGGCAAGACAAAAAGCATTTATAGCAGGATTCTTTTAAATTGTCAGAAAACAGCTAATGATGTACGCTCATTTACTAACGTTAAATCAGCTGTTTTCTGACAAGTGAAAAGAATCCTGCTTTACTGTATTACAGTTCATTATGTTTCTAGAGGATCATTTTCTGTTCAATTTTCCACTTGGAATTTGCCATTTATTTACTCATTCATTGGTTCTATCACTATTTCAATCTACTAGAGATAAATAAATAAGCTGAACTAGTACTGGTACTTTCTCGAATTTCGATGAGTAATGCAGTTCAAAACAAGGGTATGTATTTTCACACAATCCAGTTCACTCAAGAATTTCTAGTCCAGAAACTGAAGGCTTTCATCAAAGATTTACTCTCTATGCGAATAATCGAAGAGTAAATTAACAATTTTGAATTTAGAAAAGTTAATTTGAGAGCTGTTACCATTGAACAGTTCGATAATATTGGAATTAATTTCATAATTTTGATTTGAAAAAATCGTGCAAAACAGAATGTCGCACTATTTGAATGGAGAAAGCGCTGAAGACGATGTGACCGGCAAAACAGAATCAAAAGTAGTTCGCAAGGTAGCATTTGAATCTCCCATGTGTATTTTATTCCACTGGAGCGGACATTGACCGATCGCTAAGCTAGAGCTGTTACAACTTGAAAAACAAGCAGCTTGTCGTTCCAAGAGATTGAATGATATACTACTGTATTTCTCTTTCCACTTTTCCTATTCAAGTTGTTCAACTAGACTTGGAGATTCCCTTCGTTCCCCTGTGATGTCATTCAGTGAATCGGTGTTGAAATGGAACAGTTCCTGAACAAAATGCTAAAGTTTACCACCCAGACAGTCATTTTAGTTCATCTCTTAGTTTATTTGAAGTTCATAAAGTATTTCAGTTCACTGAATCGAAATTTCAAGTTGGTTCCAATGTGATGAGTATCAGCAAACAACTATTCTTATAAAAATGCTACCGACATTTTCGTCATTTTATCTCATGACTACATTGTCAATGCTCTGAAGGTTTTCGATAAATACATGCCAAATTACATCACAAATCCTTCTCTCAATAACAAGATCCAGTATTTTTTCACCGGATTGAAAGGGTTAAGGCATTAATCCGTTCAATCGAAATTTTCCTCTGTCAGCATTAATCCAATGATTGCTGACAGAAAAAAATCAATTTTGAATTAATTAGAAAATAATTAATATCAATTCTCACAAAAAAGATGAGCAAAATAGATATACAGCACAAATATCTCATATTTTTCATCCATGATTTGTATGATACGGTTCCAATTTCATTTGAGCGAAACATAAATACAAGTTATTGCTGACTAGCACTATTTCTGCAAATGCAGAATGCTGTTTGGAGATAAGAGTACTACGTGCCCTCCACCAGGAAGCATCGAGTTGATGAAATTAATCTGTAAGCGGAAAAAGTACAGACTCAGATACGGCAAATATACGCTGGAACAAGGTAGACGAACGCTGTATAAATTGAATCTTTTGTCACTTTTTTCCAACATTTCATTCAATTCGACCCCGTAGTAAAAGCCAAATCACGTTCAAGGAATTAATTCTATTTTTGGCGATTGAACCCTTGCGCCCCGCCCGGGCTAATGAAATCTGCCGCGTTTGGCCGCCGGTAGATCGAATTGGATTATATTGAGTTCTCGCAGCGAGCACCAATTCCATATCAATTATTTAAATCGCAATGAAATTATTCCGTTTTTCCCGGTTTGAAACGATAACGACATTGTGACTTAAACTGTACCGTAAAGCGCTATTAACGTGAGAGAGACAATAAAATCTCGAGAGAGGGAACGAGAATTCGCGGCAACGGATTTTATTTGTTCGCTGGACGCAGTTGACCCCGCATTAATATTTTGGTTTTCTAATGGCTTAACAGGCGTAACACACGGTCAAGTTGAATTTGATATAGGCTACAGTTTTTTGCCGAATACTGTGAGAATTAACGCACGAAAATTTCCACTAATAGCCCTCATCCGATCTAGATTCCATTGAGAGAATGGTTGCACTTCATGTGGCATGTGCTCAAAGATTCATGAAACTGTGTTGAAAATGATATTCAATAATACAGTATAATATGATAATAGAATTATTAATATCATTATCAGCATTATGTTGATTCAAATATCATTTATCTCATGGATTTATTGAGTTATAAGATCATTACGTTTTGATTACATTTTTTCATGTCCACCCGTTTTCCTTCTTAATAATAGGGGTGATTCTCACATAATAGTCTGGGTGTGAAATGCGATTTTAGGGGTGACATCTTTTTAAAGTATGTAAATAATTTTCAAATCGATTATGATAGATTCCAAATCCAAGTGAGTGATGCCACTCTGTACTTAACTAAATGTAAATCTAACTGTAAATGTCGAGCATTTTGTCGGTTCTGTTTCTTGTTTACTGCAATTCACGTCGAAACTAAGGCTAGGCGGGTAGGCGTACACCGGTTAGTCAAGACAAGACAAGACGAGATTAGTCACGTTCAGTCACAATACTTCACATAGTTGCTTATGAAGCAACACACACCGATTAGTCATTGCACCAGTGTGTGCTGCTTCATAAGCAACTATGTGAATTACTGTGACTAAACGTGACTAGTCTTGTCCTGACTAACCGGTGTACGCCTAGCCTTTCAAGAATCGGATAGAAACAAGCATTCTCACCTTACTTTCAGTGAATTAAAGTTCCTAGAGATAAGTGTTTAAAGTTCACCTCCCTATATTTCATAATTATAAAGCTACAATGTTTAAAAAAATCAGTAGATTTTTTTTGAAAAATACAAAAATTTGAGAATCTTCAGGTTTTGATTGCTCGTCTACTAAACTACTAATGAATTACATATCCTAATCTGAAATCTTTCTCCCCTCCTCACTCCTTTCTCCCACTGTTTCTCTCTTCCTTTTTTCTCTCGTTTCCTCTCTCATTCTGATCTGATCTAATGTAATCTCACAATCTTTCTCTCTCTCACTCCCTCTCTCGTCCTCTTTGTCTCTGTGTTCTGCAGCACACAACCTTCTTTTTCTATTCCTGCTCTATCTTGGCTGCCTGCAATGCTCAACTATTAAGCTGCTGGGAGCACAGCATGCTGGAGAATCGAGATCGGAAAGTCGCGGCTGTTCGCCTTATTGGAAGACCAGAGCCATGCGTACGTGATCTTGTGGACCTTATTGCCCGCCATCTTGTTCTTCTCCAATTTCGCTACTATCGGGCTCTGCCAAATCCACTACGCCATGCTAAATTGGTATGGTCTGAATTTCCCAACAAACACCATATTACATTTACGAAATTTGTCTCTCCAATATACTACAATTTTCATTGCATAATGTTCCTGAAGATGACCCGTTTTATGCTTCACTTCCACGAAACTTAAAACACAAACCACAACCGTAGTTTGTAACCCACGATTTTTTTATCTTGAGTTTCTCTAACTCATCTCCGTCTTTATATTACATTTTCAAAAGCAAGCAGAATGTGGAGCTTTTGAATTCTATGACAAGACAATTGAACATTTTAGAGGATTTGGAAAGGTTTGGAGAGGCTTGGTTACTAGAGTAACAAAGAATGATCGCAATCGCAATCACAGTTTAAATTCATTTCAACCAGTAGGCCTACAACACTGCTTCAGTAGTATAGATGTAACTTTCGTCATAGACTACCTATACATGTCTATGCTTGTTCTTGTGTTGTCTATGCTTCCGTATGCGATCGGTGTATTCATGTTTACGTTGTATTCCGTATCTGGTACGTACTTTGCTGATACGAAAGTTATATCAATCAAACTTATCTAGTTTTATCATGAGATCATTTTTTATTTTCCTTGTTATTTTGCATTCCATCCTGTTTTTCCAGGAATTTTCATTTCTTTAAACGTTAGTTGGGGATATTTATTTTCATTGCCACGTTTGTTCATGAACTACCATTGCTGTTAACGTTCAAATGAACCGCTCACTGTGGGAGTGGCTTATCTAGGTCAATGGCAGTCGTTCACCTTGATAGGTCATTCAACTACCAATTGCTAGCTCTGTAGTATATATCTTGCAGTGGCGAAGCGTGGTATGCTTATTTGGTCATCGCCGGGTATATTTCCTATAGGATATAGAGGCTTTAAATATAGAGGTATATAAATATACCACGCTTCGCCACGGATATCTTGCTACTTTCACTCTAGTTTGCCAGAGATTGGTAATGTTGTTGGTGTGCCGAGTCAGAGATAATCCAAATATCTAATATTTGGAAATATATTCTAATATATATTCCAAATATATTCTGATATTTGGAAATATTTGGTTAGTCTGTGGCCGAGTAGCTTCGTTTTCGTAGTAGCAAGACACTCGACCATGTCGCACTCTAGCGGCCACCTTGCGACCTAAGCGTGTGTTTTTCGACTCGGCGCCGATCAAACGAATATTTTTCTGTCAGTGGTTGTTCACGTTATCAGCGTGCCTCTTTTTTCAGCTGTCACGCCTAGCCTTCACCACGTCTTTTTAACGTTGCTAAACTTCCGATGACCTATTTTCGTCACGCGCCGAACACGAAAACCCCCACGCTCACTTTTACACCATTCTGTCCTCTCCTGACATTCCCTGAACAGCCTCATCGTCATTCAGGGTAGAGAAACGTACATTACTCCTAGAACCGTACCCTGTGGGACTCCGCTGTTTTTACTTCTTTATAAAATGCCGTCAAAAGCATATTCTACCTTCTACTTCCATCTTAAACTTCCTGACACTTTCCTCATACATTAATATACATATTTGGGCTTCATTTAATATAATTCTTGGATGTTGGACATTATACATGACCGGACTTTTTCCTATTGAATTTCGGAACAGAGAAAGTTATGGGCTAATTTATCCATCCAATGAACGAATGAGACTAGAAGACTTCCCCTAAGGTATATCGTGTATCACTTAGTGATCATGTTGAATTTTGACATACGCTCCGAACAGTGGTCTCATAAATGCGGCATTTCTATTCCTAGCTACACTTAACGAAGCATTTCAGCCGCACAGAATAGACATGTTGGGAGCTGCTATGCTTGGTCACATCTATGGACGTTTTGCCAACCCAAATTTCAGTTACAGTGTGCATACAATCGTGTCAATTATCGTAATAAAGTCCGCCATAGAGTGAACAGTCTCCTCACTAATCATGACATTATGATTTGTGATATGAGCCACGATTTGTGGCTTGAATTGTTACGTACCGTACACTGTTCAGTAGCTTAGTTTACTATTCCACAAGATTTCAAAGTCTTGTGAGTAATTCATGTTATTTTCTCAATTCCATAAACCAGTAAACTGATTTTAATATATTAAGTTTCTGCTGTCAACCATAATCATATGGTCTCAATTTCATTTCTATTGTATTCTGATATCACAATATCTTTAATGATTTTTGTTGAGAGGGAGAATGAATTTATTTTTCATTTATCTGATGCAATAAATATATCACTGCGTTATTTCAAATGTTGCCAGTCTAATGCAAAAGTTAAGAAGTCAGTTGAGTAGTTATGATGAAATATGATGATATTTTGAGCTTGAAAACGGGATGTAAAAAAATCTGTGCTTATAATATAAATGTTATTATAATGAATTATATTATAATAATTCATTGAAGATTGAAATCACGTCTTGAAATATTGATAAAAAATACATGAGAAAATGTATTTTTCAACGGGCTGAAATAACCTTCTTTCCTCTTCTATCTTGAAATATTCACAAATAAATATACAAGTCATGAGAAAAACAAAGAAGTAAGTACTACCATGAAGAGTGAATGTATTTTTAATTTAAAATTCCAGTGAAATCAAAGAACAATACTTCAATACTTGGATTCATCTCTCCATGAACATACCAGCAATTATTAATGAAAGTAATTATTGAGCGTTAAATACCTGTAAATTGGTTTCTTCTCGTTTTTGTACCAGACCACCAGGAGGATGCTGTCGTCTCGAAGTGGAGAAGAAATGTTACATGGAAGCCTAGCCGATCCCCTCACTACTGCTTGTACTTCTAAAAAGGAACCTGCAACAGAAATATTCAGAATTAGTGAGCGTTGAATAAAGTTATAAGTGAGAGAGGTACAGGTACAGGGTTGTAGGTACAGTAGATGAGAAATATGTTTATGATGATTGGATAAGATGAAAAATAGTTGCGATGTTGAGGCGATTAGAGACAGAAGATGGAATAAAAGGAGATGGAAAGAGAAGAAAAGGTAAAAGCTGGAGGAGCCAATGAGAATAGGGAAGCAGAATAATAACCGGAGGAATACGTTGTGAGGAGAGAATTTCAGATTATAGAAGGAGGTTGAAGGCACAGAGATGTTGCGATGAAGCGATTAGAGATGGGATAGAATGTGAAAGACAACGAACAAAGGAGAGCAAAAAATAATCGGAGAAATGAGTTGTGAGAGGAGAATAGAAGATGATAGAAGATAGATGAGGATGAAAGAAGAAGGCTCAAGTCAAGAGATGTTGCGATGAAGCAATAAGAAATGGGAGAGGAGGTGGAAGATAAAGAGAAAAAGATAGTCAAAGAGGGATCAGATGTAAAAGTTGTGAGCAGAGAATTGGATATGATAGAAGAAGAATAAACGAAGAAGAGAGGGATGCTGTGAAGACGTGGTTGATCAGAAGTTGAATGGAAGGAAGAAGGTACTAAGAAGAGGCGATTAGATGATACTGAGAAGAGTAATTGGAGGAATACCTTGTGAGGAGAGGATAGGAAATGATAGAAGAAGAATGAACTAAGAAGAGGAAGATACTGTGAAGAGATGGGTGATCAGAAATCCAATAGGAGGAAGAAGATACTAAGAAGAGTCGATTAGAAAACGAATAGGTGGAGACAAGAGTGGCGCGAATCTCCTGTAAATATCCGTGGCATGCTAGTTTGACGATGCGTTCGCTTACCTCGAGGCGCTAATCTGCATATTTGATATGTACTTTGCATGCAGACTGATAACAGTGGCGACGTTCGCGCGAATTTCAATTCGTGGCGCCACGCTTGAAGCGCCACCGCCACCGCTCGGTCCGTCGCGTCGCGCCACTCGAGCGGTGATGGTTTGCAAACCCCCATCCCCCCCCCCATAAACTCCACCTCTCTCTCAACCTTAAACCCCCTCACTCAAAATAGAGTAGCGAAACAATGCCTCACACGTAACACACAGCCTGCATGACATTGAATTCCTACCAGGATTCCAGATTGACACATCATTAACAGAGCAAACCCACTGCCTCAAAGTGGGCTACCCCCCCGCACTCTCTGCACTCCTTCATCGACCACCAACCACCTTTTCTATCTCACTCACTCCAAATGTGTTATACCTCAGCTCACTCCCGAAATCTGTATACAACTCTATTTTGAATTCCATCACTCACAGTCATATTGTACACTGCACATTCATCTATTCTGCCTGTACCCTCTCGAATAAGAGCATAACCCTCATTACTGTAGTTGGAGATCTTGAATTCTTTGAAATTTCGAAAAGTCCCTTTATTCTTGTTGTTTCTCATCTCTTCAAACTTATTTATTTGATACACATTTATTATTTTCACATTTTATTTACACATTCCATTACCTCTCTCTTTTATTGAAAACAGTAGAAATTGACACAATCACAAATTAATTGAAATATCGAGTTACCGTTTCCGGTTATTACACAATTATAAATCTCTGGTGAACTTTCTGGTAGTCTTATTACCAGATTATAATAATTGTGAAACCTGTGTCTCGACATATCAATCAATTTTTAATTGTGACAACATCCAAGTATTTTTATTCAAATGAATAACTACCACAATATCTCCTCCACTAATACATAAAAAAATCTATAATTTCTTTTCTCACTTCTTTCCGTTATAAGTTATCGCAAATTCTGGTTTAGTCGCTAGTTCTCTCCATTCATCTTTCTATCATATTCTGTTGATGTTCTTCTCTCTGTCATTTTCCTCTTTCTAGTCCTGTACTCTCTTCTCAACTCTCACATTATCTTCCTTCTCTATCTCACCATCATCTCTCTCTTTGTTCCTCCCTTATTTTTATCTTCCTCTTTCCCACTATGGTATGTTTCCCTCGTCTTTTTCTTGCTAAACTTGTATTCCTCCATGTTCCTCCTTTACTTTCACCTCCCCTTCCACAACTATCATCTCTTTTCTTTCTATCTTTCTTTCTCTCGCTTTCGTCTATTCCTCCCCTGTTATTTTTAACCGTCCTTTTCTTTCTCCCTATTCCTCCTTTACTTTCACCCCTTCACTTTCTCCCCCTTTTCAACCAACATCTATTCCCCTTTTATCTTTCTCTCGCTATCGCCTCTCTCTCTCTCCTCTCTTTCTTTCTCAACCCTCATTTCTGCTCTACAATCAGTAAATAATCCAGACTGCAGGATGCAGGCGCTCTCTGTGTCATTTGCCACAGAAACGGGCGCATTGCTGATTGTGCTTGGGAATTATCTGGCCTCAGCAGCAGTGGAGGTAGGCAACCAGCACTACAAAGTGAACTCTGTCATTTGCATGGTATGACGGACGCCGAATCAAGTTCAGCCGATAATGCTCTCTGTGCGCGACACAATCATTTCCCTGAATACTACTTGTCACGTCACGGCTACATTCTGCCGAATTTCAATTTTACACTTTAGCCAAGGTACAGGTCGAAGACTCAACAATTGTTCTACTTGATATCGTCAACTACATTGTAATATGTACTGTATTTAGACATGTATAGGCCTATCATGTATTGGGCATCATGAAGATATATATCAGGCATCATATAGATGAAATCATAATATACATTTACAATATTGATGACATTTAGATGACATCTAGTAGATGGTGTAATGTAGATGACATTCGTGGAATAAAACGCTTCTATTATGTATCCACATACTATAGATGACATGAACATGCACAATCCTTGCAATGACAGTTTGAGTAATAAGGTCACTTTAGTGAGGGCTGCCATCGTGTTGATGAACAAGCATAGATAGATGAGTTGTTACGGAGTGCGATCGTAATAATATTGATTCCATCATGACGGACATACAAAATTCTTGAGATAGATCTCAACTATCAAACTCTCAAATATGATAAATTGGATAATTAATTACTATATTATCATTATTTTGATTCTTTCTAGTATTCGAAAGATTTCAACATCTATGTTAAAATCTCATGATGTGAGACGGACGGGAGTGATTTAACGGGACTGAAACTGGTATCTGTTAACCTTTTCGTCATCTACAATGTAAGACTGAAAACAATATTCTGGATGAAGTAGTTACTACAGGAAAAGAGTCAGGTACTAAAAATAGTGTATAATAGAGTACTGAAACGAGAATAATGAAGTATTGCTTTAGCAGTTTGATTCATTTCAGGTAGAGTAGAATTTTTCAAGATGACGGGAGAACGAGGGGGGGCTGCTTCCCACTACGCTCGTTTGATTCAGGCGTCATTCAGCGTATAAAAAAATATACTCTACTACTGCAAACACCTTCTTATAAACATTGCAAAGAAAATGAAGACGACGTTCTCGAATCTCAAATAGTGGAAACAGCGAAGAAATGTGAAGTCCTATCATGACAATCCACACAAAAAGGCATGTATAATAAACTTAAATGGGTTTTTCAACTTTTACTGCAAATAAATTGTATTGATAACTGTAAATTGATGTTTGTAAATTAGTAGGCCTAATGAATTTGTTTTAGCATTGTTTTATGAAAGAATGAACCTTTTTTTATTCATTCATTATTATTTCATCTATATTTTATATATAGGACTACATAACCTATATCTTTTCCACATTTCCCATTACGGAAATTGGATGATTCGGCGAAGCGGAACACCCGAAAGGGTCTCCCCGCTAATAAAAGCCATAAGCATAATAATATAATATCATTTCATCTACGAATAATATTTATATGATTGCTGTTTTAAACAATTTACGATATCCAATCTCGTTGAAAAGCTGGGTTAAAATATAACTAATGACGAAACTTGATACAGGCCTTCCTGTTCAGTTACGAGCTTCTGACACTGTTGCTGCTGCTGGCTGAAACCGTCTCAAAAGGAAACAACAAATATAACTCACTCACTCGCGCCTGTTATTGAAACGTTGTTATCAAGCTCTAAAGGATGCTAATCCTGTGAAAGGCTTAGGCTGCACTTTCGGGGCTTACGGAAGTGTTATCTGGCGGCTGGGTTATAAGTTGGCTTCTGCTAGTGATATGCGATGCGATGCTGTGTCTCCTCACACATACGAGTTAACTTTTGTTGGCTGCGGGCAAAACTGTCGTATCAATTACCTACCGATATCTAAGCCAGTTTAGTAGCAGCACGGGAAACTCGGTAATTATGAGAAACTCAATTTCCCGTCGCTTGACTGCGACGCCGCGTTGCGACGCCGAGACGCCGGATACGCCAATTTCCTTGCTGCCTGTTGCCAACTCATTGCAAATTTATCTTCTTGTCGGCTACGGCTACTTCCGTCTGGACTCACTTTAATAGTGCCCCACACACACTGTAAGCTGCCACATGAATATGCATGCTTTATTATACACTGGTCTCAAACTAGAACGGTTTCTGTATGAATCGACAGTCAATGAATGGAGTTCTGGGTATGATACCAGTTGAAGCATTGAGAAATGATTCTAGGCGAGTCTGTGTGCCAATCCCTATGTCCATACTTGGTCGTATTTTGTGTGCTGTACAGCATGCTTGAGCATAATAATTAAGCATCGGGCTTGAGTCGCACACAAAATCGACCAAGTAGGGATTCACATTCACCGGGAGAGAATAATTACTTCACTATGTTTATGAGAATTCATTACGATGATGGTTGCCCCGCAAAGGCTTTGAACCCTCAAAAGAATAATTATTCAGGGCTCTTCTATGCAGATTATAATTTTTTCAATAGATTTTCAGTTTTTGATTAGAAGTAGTAAGGTGAGAAAGTGAAGGGATAAGTGGTGTTAGTGATAAGTAATTGTTATTTGTAAGAGAATTTAGTGGTAAGTATTTCTAGTGGTAAGTGGAATTAGTAGTGGCCTACCATTAGTCAAGACAAGACAAGGTTAGTCACGTTTAGTCACAGTAATTCACATAGTTGCTTATGAAGCAGCACACACTGATGCAATGACTAATCGGTGTGTGTTGCTTCATAAGCAACTATGTGAAGTACTGTGACTAAACGTGACTAATCTCGTCTTGTCTTGTCTTGACTAACCGGTGTACGCCTAGCCTAATAGTGACAGTAGTAAAACTCGGATAGACCCAAATTGGTAAATTGAGTAGTTGAAGCCGACTGAGCAATTTTTCCGCTCATCATTGTTTTATTGTTATAGAGAATGTCTAACAAGCTTTTAAACGTTGAAAAAAGAAAATGACAAGATCATAAAATTCTTAATTCCATCCAATTCAACAATGTTATGTTTGCCTATATTTAGGAGAATGATATTATTTGTGAACATCGAGGTGAGTGGAGGGGACAAATACGTAATTCTATTACTGTGTCTGTCTGATTCCAGAGCAAGCACATGTGTGCCGAGTTAGCTTTGATGAGGCCAGTCGTCCTATTCAACTGATTGAGGTCAATAGAATGTTGACCTGACAGTGTTGAGCCCTATAGGACAATTTCCACGCCATTAATTCCCTCTATAAATAGTCATTGTCAATGAACGGACCATCAAACGACACGGCGCAATCTATCATCGAAATAAAACTTGGTCATATAGCTGAATGAATGAGATAATATTGACAAATCACAAACAGAACGATGCTTGTGTTTTCCTCCACATGCTCTGCAAATAGATTCACAATGAAATAATGGTATTATTTCAATCAGTTCGTTTATTGAGATCCGCAAAATATTGGTTATTACAGCCAAACGTTTGTCATTGGATGAAAATAATTGTTGATCATGTCAATAAGTCACAATTCCGCTTGAATTTTGATTTGATAGTGCAAATCACGTACAAATAAACTCCAGAGGAAATTGGGCAATTGTCATGATTATTATCATGAAAACTTCACGATAACCTTAATTTATTTATTGTCATGAAAACTTTATTATTGAGAAAACTTTGATTTTACCTGGGGAGATGAGTGAATTGGTATCAGAATCATTCCCTTACCTTCAACCTATCTCATCTTTATGATGTACATGTGAATGTATACAAAATTCCTTGGGACCAGAAAAAACATTCCGTTTCAACAGGTTTCCGTCAGGTTTCCATAATAATAAAAATTATTGTATTAAGTTATGTACTTTCTAGTAAGGATATTATGACATCTCCTCTCTATATTTGAAATTGATGAGTTCATATTAATATGTGTTACATTATGAGATTAGATGTTCAGATATAACTTCAAAACTAGTGTAACATACTTGTATATAGTATTATTTTTATCATTATCTCCATCCATGCAAATTATTGTAAATTCAATTATTCTACAAAGTAAATTGTTTTTGAGTAAATTTACATTAGAATCATTGTCATCCAAGATATTGTCGCAGATATTACAGGATAACAGACCGGAACTCGTTACAGTTTCCAGTGAATAAACACAAGTGGACGAGTTAAATTCATAATTAGAGAAAGATGGAATTAATATAAATTGAGAGGAATTTGAATGATAATGAGGATAGAATTCAACTGTTGGAGGGAGATAAGAGCATTTCATTGTGGGAGAAATAAAATAAGAGAATTAGAGATGGAGCACCTTCTACTGCAGCAGCTCTACAATTATTGGGACCGCTTTGATGGGTTTTATCATTGTTGGAGCCGTGTAATTGAAAGCCGGCCATAAAATAATAATTTCCCTGTTCATTCAGCAAATGAACTTAATTAGTGCCGGCGACCGCATACTTCCCCCACCCTCCGAATAAAACTTTCACAGAGACCGAACAAGGGAGCGAGAGAGAGAGCGAATGAGGAGAGAGCGATGGAGTTGGCTTTTTTCCAAATCGGAGAAATAATTAGGGTGCTTGTCTTTGGTGGTAGCCTACCTTTACCCATCGACGAGGTTGTTTGCAGCCGCACAAAAAATTGGACAAGCCAAGCTGTTCAAAAAGTGACTCTTCACATCGACTGCTGCATTCTGTAATGGCGTTTTCCTCATACTCCACTCGACACTGTCGGCAGCCTTGATTAATCATTTCCGGCAATGACATCAACCATTTCACCGACGAGTGAAACTGAATGAATTCATCCATCTGATACACAAAATTTAACATGATTTGAATATGTCACTCAACACAACACACTCCTTTATGTTATAATCATTGACATTCACAACATCTACTTATATTTTAGAACTACCTTGTAACAGTTAAAATAGTGTAATAATTGTTATACATTTTACTGATGAAATTCTTTCATTCGCTCATGACATAGATCATAATAGAACACTTGAAATTTCATCGATCTACTGTGAATTCATTTGATTCAACAAAGAATATGAAAAATTTCTGCAGAGGATTTCTGAAAAAGTTTTGCAGTGTATTAATTTTGTTTTTTCACTAATTCGAGTTGAGAAGTTGTAAAATTAAAATCAATAATCTACTGAACTTATTAATCTATCTAATATTCAACGATTTTGGGAAATGGATATTTTCACAAAATTTATTTTGATGAAGGATGGTTTCAACTCGAAAATGTGTAATAAGGCGAGGTGGAACCTACCCGTAAGGGTCTCCCTACCAATAAAAAGCTATACGATAAAAAAAACTCGAACATTTGTATTCTTGTTTATTTCTTCCATGCAGTGAAGGAATTATAATGAAACAGTACTTGATTGATGTTAGCTACTGCCTGAGGGAAAATGCAGCTGGATTGAGCAACCATTTTTTTATCGACACTGTTTTTGAAAACAATCAGGTTGAAATTTTAAAAACGAACATGATAATTGATAGAGAATTCACACTAAGTTACTTGTTACTGATGCTGCAAGATAGGCTCATTCGCTCATTCACAAGGCTTTGGAAACAGTATCAACATTTACTTAAAGATCGTCAAGTCCATTAACAAGATCCACTTGTTACATTACATCCATAGATATCCAGGTACACACTTAACATTCAAGTTTCAAAGCCTGTTAAATAGATTATTAGTAATGATTTGTGATGGTATGTTTGATCTACGTCTATTTACAAACTAAATGAATGAAATAACAATCTCATTGACTGCAGGGACAACAACATTTTTTATTTAATTCATCATTTGTGATGCTCTTATGTGTCTAGTCTATGCCAACGAAGGCAACTAACCTCAATATGACAATAAAGCATCCACCTTTTTCTGTGGTTTGAACTTTCAAAAGACCGACGAACGTGATGTCATTTCAAACAACAAAGCGACTTTTCATTGGACGTCCACAAGCTAGCCTATCAGATGGCCGAGAAATGCATGAATGTCAAAGGGCCAACACTTCGGGTTGGTTTGAGACTAGGAGGAAGTCCAACAAGTACGGAATTGATAATTAATTCAGTTATTAATCGTTGATAATTATTATTATTTTGCTCATGAGGGGAAACCCTCTAGGCTGATAGGATAGAATGTGAGAAGAAATTTTAGGATTGATTTACAGGTACTTGAACAATAATTCAATTGAATTTAAAGAACGTAAAATGACGTCATTGCATTGACCTCCGATTTGCTCATTGACTCTTGCATCTTTTACGTTGGATGACATCATTTTACGGCGGTTATTTCAATTTGATTCTCGTGCATCGTCTGTATGGGGAAATGAATAATAGACAACAAATTACAGTTGAATCAGATTCACACATCGATCTCACATTATCGATCATATACAATTTGATTATCTCATATTATCAATTACAGTATTTACAATTCAGTAGAGAGCAATAAATTTAGAGAAGTGAATTATAATCTTTATCATGAAACTGAGAGCACGACAAACAACAAGAACAGTTGCACAAAATAATATTGAATATTTAGAAGAATGATTATGGAAAATTAAAAATATATCATAAAGCAAGATAATGACGTATGATGTATTAAGATAATAATATATATCATATAATATAATTATTACTAAATAGTGATATATTATAATAATTATGATCACGGAAAGAGTAGCCATTGACCATTACAATTTTGATCTTAGTTATTTGTAGCTGGGAAATCGGTATCAGTAGAAAATTGAAGGAAAATTTGAATATTCATTGAGATGGATATCTTCAATTCTGATTAAGCTTATGAAGTTCCATCAGTATGGAATAAGATTCTTGGACAGTAATAAATTCATTGGAGCTCTCTTCCTAAACTGGTAGGTCGATTGATAGGAATGGGATGGTAGCGTGACTAGGGGGGTAATAGCCACAGTAAACTAGACCTCCACAGTTCTTGAGGAGGGGGGTGCAAAAGGTCCCCTCGGATCCCAGAAACAAGGTGGTTCGCATAACTCAAGAGTGTCATGTAACTACCCACAAAAGCAAGGAAGTTCGGGAGGCTTTCACATTGGACCGTATCCTATACAGAATTATCATGTTGTGATGATATTTGTGAGGCATATATCGTTGACCAAGCATTGAAATAAATGTTAGAAATTAATGTGACCCAGACTCTGTAGATATTTGTATTCATAAAATCCGTCTTTGATTAGCTCGATCTCAACTGAATGTACGAGATCAATATTGCCTATAGGCAATTCAAAATAAAAGTATATTAACTATCTATAATTTCAACTATATTTATTAGATAGTAATTTCTCTATCTAAGACAACAGTAGGCCAGTAGGCTGGTAGCCATTGAGATTTTAAATCTCATTTTCTTCAATATTCTAATCTCATGAATGCATTTAAATCAATTTTCAATAAGGTAGTGACTTTGACAAGCCTACAACTAAAAAAATGATACTAATCGTTATTTCTTATTAGAACAAGTAAAATAGTTACAAAAATACGGGGAAAAACATTAATCGGGGAGCCTGAATATTCATCGCGTTTTTTGATCGTAATAGAACACAGGTCTTTTTATCGTGCAAACTATATGAGCAGAGTAAAAAATTAGCTTGAAAGTATAGTCACTTGAAATTCGGCCGTATTTTAAGCCAATACTCGGTCGCGATTTTTCTGCCCATATAGTATTGGCATAGACTAACCAAATATCTTTGGTATTGGCCATACAACACGAAAATTTAACCATCATTGCAATGACATCCGATTCTTTCTTTGGTTCTTGTTGAAGTGATTCCTTTACATGACATCATTTTACGGCGATTTAATCAATCATTCAATTTGATTTTAGTCCAATTGGCCTTCATTCTGGAACCATCCCTACATTTCTCAGCTCACTCAGGAATTTCCCAATTTTTTTTGAGGGTGGTGCTCACATGAGCCCTAGGCTTGTACCTGAGTAATGTTTTACAACACATTAAAAAACCACATCTTCCTTTCTGGGAAGATATTTTCAAAGTAGTTCACAGTGCTCCAACTCTTATCAGCTACCATAGCTAAAGTGGTGTTGGAAGGAACTCATAGTAGAGTGTTGTGAATCGGTGTTGGGGCCGTTTTACACGAGCGGTGAAAACGCAGTGTAGCAGCGGGTGGCTTTTCCACCACCTAATAGAGCGATAGAAAGAAGAAGCAGCGGCAGCATTGGACGTCCAACTGTGCTATCCGATCCAATAAAGGCTTGTAATGGATGCAGATGGTTGGGACTTTTTAAAAAAGGCAGGCTTGGCTGCCTCTCCCACCCCCCTCAACCATCCCCCCACCAATTCCAGTCGAATTCGGGGTCCCTCTTACGGTAATTTCAGACAATTTCCTAGGGCCGCTCTTTACACGCTGACAGATGGCTGCGAATTTCCTCTGTCCAATTCCTTCCCCCCCCCTCCTCTCCCCCCCAAGACCAATTCACCCACTTTCCGAATCCAATATCCTCCTCCTCCTCCTCCAATTGTAATTGAACAGTCAGGAAAAATGTGCATGCTCGCTTGTAACTGCCGCCTCGCAAAGATGTATATGCTCAACATTTATCTATTGCCAATAATTTGTTTGATTCGAAAAAGGGAATGTAATGGATGGGTTCCACATGTGCTATATTATTTCTGCATCGATGAATGATTGTTGTGATGATTAATTGTTGTAACATACTAATTATGTTATGAATGGTGTCTTGTCTGAATATATGCACTTTTCAGCTTCCGTCAATGTCAATAATTATCGCCATGTTGAGAAATTTGAGTAATTCTATCAATCGAATTGAATTTATGAAGGAGTAAAGCCATCAAGAAATATAATCTCATGTATTCCTGAGTATTGATCTGGTAAAAAAAGTTCCTATAGAATACTAGGAACTTCAGCATTGAGAGAACATCCTCAATGTATTTGAGAATAATAATCTTCCTGGAGAAACTTACTGGAAATAACAGCGCATGAAGAAACGAATAAAACACAGAGCATCGTTCTGAAAGGATTCCAAACAGAAGGTCACGGTCTTGGAGCATAAATTATCGAAAAGGAATGATATTTAATGGCTCGCTTAATAGAAACGACGAGAGACATGGAAGACTGCACGGAAAGAGAGGCTTTCCTTTTGAGAAAAAAAAATGAAAGGGTGGAGCATCGACGGGTGGTGAGGGGGGATTTAAGAGAAGAATGTCATCAGCGGAAAATTGGAGTGCGCTAGAGTAAGAAGGCTAATCCAATACGCTTTTCCGATTAGAATGTTCTTCTCTGTGTTTTCCTTTGGCCCATTTTCTTTTTCCACGAGTCTTGTTCTAACAGAAGCAGTAATGACATTAGTAGATCATCCATTAGTAGCAAATCGTTTGCGATCAAGAAAACTTTTGTTGCTGCTTTCTCTTTACAAGTTTACCCTGTTTTACCCTGTCTGCCGCTACACCCTTGAACCTTACCTACAACGCCCACGTCATCGCACACAGAAAATAGTTCACTTTTTGTCCACATTATTTCTCTGCTTCTATTGTCTATCTAGACAAGTTCAGAATCCTCTTTGTGAAATTACTCTTTAAATTTTGGAAATTTCTTTCATTGTCAGATCACAAAACTTATATTCAATTATATTATACACAAGAATATTAAATTAGAAGAATATTGCTCACCAGTCTTCTTAGACTAGATCGCAAAATTAGGTGAGGTAAAAAAAAGATCGCAAAACATTCGCTGAACAGGCAAAATAAATAGCTGAAGATAAGACAATCCACTCTCATGATAAATATTTTCAATTTCATTAATAGTTCCTAATAATTGAGTAAATTCAATGGGAATATTTTGAGTTAAATTTAGAGTTGAAATCGATTATTCAGATGAAAGTATCTCTTTTCATGTGTAAGTGATATTATGTGAAAGTGATATTGTGATAGTTATCCACATTGAATGAAACGATTTGAAGTTGTCACAACTACAAATTGATTAGAATATTTAGTTACCGATTTCGGTTGCTATAGGTCACCATTATCAATCTCTGGTAAACTAAAGAAGAAGTAATTAGCAGCAAACTTCCACAATTTGCTGCAATAAATTGGTAGTTGAAAGACCTATAAAAGTGAAAAACTGCCAGCCCAGAGCTTAGACAATAGAAAAAACATATACAGATACAATATGTTCGTAGCTTCTAGTAATTTTCCTTAGTTCTGTAATTTTCCATTGTTATTTGTTTTAGCTCTGTTCCATTCTCCATCAGTATTTTTCCACAGTTCTGTAATTTTCCGTAGTTAGGTAATTTTCCGTAGTTAGGTAATTTTCCATTGCTGTTTTTTCCATAGATTTGTGTATTTTTCTGCTGTTTTGTAATTTTCCATTGTTTTTTTTTTGTAGCTCTCTGTTCAATTCTTCATCAGTATTTTTCCATAGGTTTGTAATTTTCCTTAGTTCTGTAATTTTCTTTCAAGAAACTGTGATACGCTTGTTAAGATAATGACTGACTGCCTTTGAAAACAAAATGGTGGAACCTACTTAGACTACGATGAAGCTCTGTGATTGGACGAGACTTCCCACTCCCACTTTCAACACTAGGAGAAGCTGACCAATGGGAGTCGAGCATTAAAGACAGCACCAGCTTACTTGTTTCCTTTCCCCTCTGATGGATAGCATTGGCGATAGCCTACAATCCCTGTACAGAAACTGAATAACATGTAGTCATTGAATGTCCCAATTTCGATTGGTTAGCTAGGTCAAATCCGCCATACTTTTGTTAAATTCCATGAGATTTGTATTCAGAAGATACTTGAATCTTATATGTTATTAGATACAATTCTAATCGAAAATTCGTCTACGAAAGTGTCAGTTTTCTACCTTTCAAAGCAAAACTCAGTAGAAATAATATTATTTTTTCAATGTAAGAAAAGTAACTGCTAATGTCGTTCCAAGTAAAGAAAGTTTGGCGAATGAGTGAATGGGTTCAAATTTGCAAGTAACCCACATCAGAATTCAAAATATTGGAAGAAGTATGACGGTACCGGGAAATAATAACATGTTTCAACACACTGATATGAACCATTACAGTTTGTTGGAACATTTTATCACCAGCCAACACCATACTTTTGCCAATATTTTGAATTCTGATATAGGCTTATGCTACAGACCACTTTTTAACCCATTCACTCATCTGTCAAATCTGATTAACAGAAGCGACATTAAAAATCACTTCTTTAACATTAAAAATAATTTCTCCAACCTTATTAAAATTTTTTAAAGCTTGAACTGATAGAAAAATAACACTGGCAAAGGCAAATTATGGGTTAGAAGTGTCACATGACATAACATAAGGCTAGGCGTACACCGGTTAGTCAAGACAAGACAAGACGAGATTAGTCACGTTTAGTCACAGTACTTCACATAGTTGCTTATGGAGCAACACACACCGATTAGTCATTGCATCGGTGTGTGCTGCTTCATAAGCAACTATGTGAATAACTGTGACTAAACGTGACTAATCTCGTCTTGTCTTGTCTTGACTAACCGGTGTACGCCTAGCCTTAATGATTCAAATATCTTCTCAATTTGAATCTTATTGAGATTGGCAAAATTATGGTGGATTTGGGTTAGAAGTGTAGCATGGCATAACATTAAGGATTCAAATATCTTCTCAATGTAAATCTTATTGAAGTTGGCAAAATTATGGTGGATTTGATCGAGCTAACCAACCAAAACATATACAGCAAATGAGATCCATGTGATTATACAGTCTCCGTAGTGCAAATTATGAAGTTTGACAAGAATGCTCTTGCAGCAAGAGGTGAGGCTGAGGTATAGCTTCATAATATAATAGCTTTAAGGTTGGATCCGATCAATACGAAGCAGAGATCCAGCCCGTTTCAGCAGCTAACAGGATCTCTGTGATTCTGGCATCAACAACGCCCCGGGTGGCATTACTAAAATCGCACATGCATTTTTGGACGGCGCAGAGCAATGAAAAGGCAAACAAAAAGGATTTCTGGCCGACAAAGGATCCTATTCTTCGGCGTTTCCTATATTTTCAACTTCGACAAAACGATTCCAATGACTGCAATGGGACCCCTTTCAGCCATGTTTATTATACGAAATACCATCATGGAAAACAAGAATGGAAGCTTGGAGGAGAATTTTCGGCTTGAAGCGACTGAATTGATGTGAATGAATATGCGTTCAGAGCGAGGCTTGATAACAGTATGCTGAGCTTGACGTGAATAATGTCTACTAATAATCTAAATATAAATAATAATGGAGGAAAACTCTATCTGGTTTATCTCAAAGTAGGACTGAACTTGATGTGGATAATATTGAGTTATATTCTAAACATAAATATAATGATGAAGGAAAATAGTATCTGTGTGAATTTGAAAGTGGAGCTCAGTATTTGCAGAATCTTTATTCTGAAGATCATTCTGAACATTCCATTATCAAGTACAATACTCTTGTTCAATAATAATACGAGGGAAGTTGAGTTGGAGCAGCCTAATTAGACTTTCTGATATCAAAAACAACTTTTTCGAAATCAGTGAATATTCTGAAAAGTGAAATCGAACCTAAATGTAAGTTAGGTTATACACGGCGAGGGCGAGGGAGTCAACAAGATAGCTAGTAATCAGATAAGATAAAATAATACTTTATCTTATAAAGTATCATTAAATACAGTACTACTTAATCTTATACTATTATGATATAATAGTACCAAGATTATTAGTACTACCACTAATACAATACTACTACAATTACTAACTTATTATTACTACAAAGTACTATTACTAATGGAAACCAAGCTATAAGAGTGAGGTAGCACTGATAGTGAAATAATAATTACTACCAGTTCAAGCGATTTTTTCTATTGAGTAGTGTTGATCAAAATTGCTTATTGTAGTAAATTTCAAAGCGTAATGATTTCCAGTCGATCTCAATATCCATTCCGATTATTCCAGCGATGGAATCGTTAGGATTATTCGAATTCCACAGGCTGTGTAAGTATAATGATAAGTACTTGAATGTCTCTCGAGAGTAGACTTGTAATTCGAATTCTTGAGATGAGCGAGGATAAATCGAGAGGATAAAAGGGTGAGAAGGAAGAGTTGGAGGAGAAGGAAAAGGAGGAGGAGGAGGGAAACGACTGAGAATCTGCTCAAACTTCTGCTACCTACTTATAATAAGCCATTGTTTGCGTTCAATTAACCTGTGCCATATTTACAAAGTTGAAAGCAAACGACTGCATTCGCAAGACATTCGCAGGAGCAGCCACTCATACACACACACACACACACAACACAGTCGCTATATATACAGAGTTATTAAGATGACTATCTAGGCAAGAACAAATCGGGAGACACACATTCTAAATACATTCACCTGAAAGAGTTGACGGAGGTGATTAAGAAGAGGTGGAGGGAGAAGTATGTAGTGAGGAGGAGGAGGAGGGAGGAGGAGAAGAGGAGGAGGAGGAGGAGGAGAGAAGAGGAAGAGGAGGAGAAGAAGTAAAAAGGAGAGGAGAAAAGAGATGTGAGGAGGAAAGGAGGAGAAGAGAAGAAGAATGGAGAGAGGAGGAGGAGGAGGAGGAGGAGAAGGAGCTAGAGAATGTGGAGGAGGTGGAGGAGGAGGAGGAGGAGAAGGAGCTAGAGAATGAGGAGGAGGAGGAGGAGAAGAAGAGGAAGAGAAGAGGAAGAGGAGGAGGTGATGAAGAAAAAGGGAGGAGGATGATGATGAGAAAGAGAAGTAGGAGTAGGAGGAGGAGTAGGAGGAGGTGGAGGAGGAGGAGGAGGAGGAGGAGGAGGAGGAGGGATGAGGAGAAGAAGGATGAAAAGATGAAAAGAAGAAGAAGGAAATGAAGGAAAAGTAGAAGAAGAAAAAAAGGAAGATGAAGAAGAAGAAGAAGAAGAAGAAGAAGAAGAAGAAGAAGAAGATGGTGATGATGGTGATGATGGTGATGATGGTGGTGATGATGATGGTGATGATGATGATGATGATGATGATGATGATGATGATGATGATGATGATGATGATGATGATGATGATGATGATGATGATGATGATGATGATGATGATGATGATGATGATGATGATGATGATGATGATGATGATGATGATGATGATGATGATGATGATGATGATGATGATGATGATGATGATGATGATGATGATGATGATGATGATGATGATGATGATGATGATGATGATGATGATGATGATGATGATGATGATGATGATGATGTGATGATGATGATGATGATGATGATCATATTGCTGATGAGAAGTCTATTTATAATATAGGCATAAAGCTAAGACACATGCTCTCCGGAGGAGTGCGTAAGGAGTTTCTTGCTACGCGGAATCTGCCGACTTGGAGACAAATTGAGTGTAGTTTAATTTCAATTTCATGCTCAGTGAACTTACATCAAGCACTGAACTGCCAGATAAACTTTCAAGATCTGACTGAGTAAACATAATCTCCACAGATGGTTTTCGATTGGGCTGCATGGTGATGACACAGCCTGTCATGTGTAACGCAACGCAACGCTCAATAGTTGAACAGCACCAAGATTACTAGACAAGATTTGTCTAGTAATCTTGGAACAGCACAACATACGTAAATGTATGATTCAAGTTTCTTCAACAATTAAATATCTATCCACCATGCTCGAAACCTCAATGAAATTCTATAACATATTCTTCTAAGCAGCAATCTAATGCATACAATGCTATAGCACGTACAGCACGTCACATTTGTTTAGTATGTTCAGATTTAACAAGAACAGATTTTTGTTCAACAAGGATTTTCTCTGTACTTCAGCTTTACCATTCCGTGTGTTGCGTTACAAGATAGATTGTATTATTCTTTTAGAGGTTATGAGATAGAGATTATGTCTTGCATAATGCTGCGTTCTCGAAAGAAGATACAATACTCGAAGATCGCACAATGCGCACGATTCCGTTTCTGAATCGTTCAAATCGAACTCCACCTTGAACGAATGTCAACATTATTATGTGTGAATAAGAATACTTTCCATTCTTAGCACAACATGCTGAGAATAGAATTACCAACTGTGCACTTCGTATTCGATCACATGGAGCTCACTTTATCGAGTTGATAAAGAAACGAAATCAGACGGCCATTCTTTTATCCCTTCGTGAATCAGGAATTAAAATAAAATATAATCAACATACAATTATTGTTGCTTTAAATAATATCATCATTGAATGAATCCAATCAAGCACTTTCAGTCATGACTGGAATCGATCAATAAATCGAAATACTCGAAGTTAAGCCAACAATGTTAAATGAACAGAAGTCCCAGTTTAATCAAACCTATTCCATCAGAGATAAATATTTCCACTGCTTTTCAATCAAGTTCTATTTTTGTCTCATTCAACAACTTTACTTACAGCACGTACAAACTACAAACAATGAATAGATTTTCTGAACTACTAGTAACAATTCTCAATAATTCTTGATAGTAATTCTAAAAAGATTGTTAGTTACTTCTAGTAACAACTCTTAATAACAATTCCTGAAACTCAATTATTGAAAATATTGAATATCTACACTATATTATAGTGTAGATACACCCTGATCAAACTCATGAATGATCATGAGCGTGATAAGGATCATTGATCCTTAGCGTGTAACAATAATCACCAAATAGTTTCCTATTGGTGTAAGACATCTCATATGGTATGGGAGCGTTTCACGGGCAATCGGTTCATCGACATCACCTCATAACAAAGTCAATATTATGTGAGTAAAGAGTTGCTGAATGAGTGTGGGCGGGATGGAAAAGCACAGATTCCAAGTTGGCAATCTGTGTTTCTAAGTAGTGTTTGGCGGTGCAAGTGGGGAGTGGTAATAAGATAAGGCAGAAGGGAACGGGGAACAGAAGAAGAATCAAGAAGGTTTTCTGAGCTAGCAGCGAGTGGAAACCAAAGCTCTAAGCTCGCTTGTGTGGTGAGGACAGTTGGAACATGTTACTTTGTCGAATAAATTTATTTGACTTGCAAATTCTGGTGCAGCCTGCGCAAAGATGGAGGCTGAAGGATTGGTATGGGAATAAAACAAGCCTCGTTTACATACGCCCGAAAATGGCTTTCTTACACGGTTCAGACAAGTAATCGACAACACTCTTGGGGTCTAGCATCGCTTGTTTGCACCATTAGCATGTGAGCAGCGCGACTCCAATTACTGGCATCAGAGATCCAACAAATTTCAAAATATAAGAGATAGTAGAACATTCATTACTATTATCATCTCATGTGAAACCCCCATCCCACAAAAAATATATACGAATGGAGATAGTTATTAAATGTATGAAAGTGTCATCATGGAATATATCAACTAAATTCTACTAAAAACTCATAAGAAATCCAACAAATAACAAAATAATTATATGAATGAAAGGATAGTAGATCAACACTCGCCCCTACAACTATCATCTCAAGTTAGATTTTCTGAAACAAGATTCTTCATATTCATCACATTGGCTTTGAAAAAGGAAAAACTTAAACTTAACGTTAAATCTTATTCAAAAAAGTTTTGACTCTTAACGGGGAGATACAATTTTTCCAACGACTATTAATTTTAAAAACCTCCGACATGAGCTTGGACATTTATAGAAGGAATGAAATATCACTATAGAATGCGATTAAGCTATAAAATGCATCAATACATTCTTCATGTTTTGTTAATTTTTCATACATTAAGCTGTGAGATGTGAAATAAGTGCTCAAAGCATGTGACACAAAGAATGAGTCACATAAATAATAATAATAATTCAGTGTAACCTGGCTGGCTCAGGTCTGGTGTCACAGTTTCCAGGTCACTCCTGATCAGTTCAAGGTCTCTGACGTGACTTAACGACCTAGGCAGACATAATTTCATTCTTCTACAATAAAAGTTCTAAAAAGTTGAACAAGGATCTCTAAATATTAGCATTCTGGGAAGCCATGTTGCAAGGAGCCGTCTCAAATTTATTTCTGTTTGAATTTCAATTGAAACAGTGCTGATTGTTCAGTTCGCCGATGATCTCAGCTAGTTTAGAGGGTAGCTAAGTCCAACAAGTTCGACTTGCATTTTAGTTTCATGCGGAAGGTACAAGATGGAGCGTTCGGGCATCATTTCGATAACATTGGTCCAAGGGTCGTGTAAACAAGGCTTCGCAGTGAAGAGCCTCAATAGTGGTGGGAGAGACAACTAGCCTAGGGGTGGGAGAGGGTTCTAGAAACCTCGGAGAGAATCCAGCTTACAAGACTTAACTAGGGGAAGAGGGTTGAGCAGCTTCACAGACATTTCTCCTTTTACATGGCCAATAATTCTCTGGCCATCTTTTCTTCTCCAAAATGTCAATTAATTACTGGATGGTCCTTCAGCCAGCGCCCGGCTCTGATTTAATTAACCTCGAGGAGGAATCGTGTCCCACGAAATTGAATTCCAACATTCTCTCACTGGCACAGGGCCCTCCGCGCCCGCACACAAACCCCGAACATACTCAGCTATCAAGGCATGAATCACGATGCGTTGTTAGTCACTAAATCAAACAGAGGCGAACATGAGAATCCGAAATACCTCATCAAACATATTCAGTCAGTAAACACCAGAACTATGACGAGAAGACTTCGTCTTCATTCTTAT
Organism: Laodelphax striatellus; assembly: GCA_017141395.1. Classification (NCBI taxonomy): domain Eukaryota; kingdom Metazoa; phylum Arthropoda; class Insecta; order Hemiptera; family Delphacidae; genus Laodelphax; species Laodelphax striatellus. The sequence goes on along the minus strand of CM029534.1, from coordinate 38,959,684 downwards.
CAAAGATGAAATTGAGTTAGCTATGAAATACTTTGAGAAGTAGACAAATTATTGTTAATTATTCTATTAGAGTTACATATAAGTTAATGATCTTACTTGAATGGATTAATGATAAAAATGTGTGAAAAGGGGACAAAAATGTGAGAGCTTTGGAAGAAGTGGATTGGAAAGGAAAAAACGAATGAGAAAAATAATTGAAATGTTTGAAACTGTTTAAATGTCCCCTAATTCCTTCAATGGAATAAGGTTAGAAACTTAAATATTCCAACATCTATTCTATATAATATACAATATCTCATTTTGGAAATTCAGTAGAAAGATAACCACTGTTTTTCATCCGAAACTATTAATGTTACTCATTTTTTAATGATTATTAATTTCTTTATCAACAAACCTGTATTGAAAAACCTAAATAGAGATATAGATTAGAATAGATATATAGAATAGAGAATAAAAATTTCCATTATAATCAATTTTCATATTTCTTTAAATGTTAAACAACAGATATCCCTGATGATCATTACTGAACATAAAACATTTTCAATATTACCTTGAATAGAACATGATGCTTTTCAATACTTTCAATATTCTTAGTGTTGCATAACTTATTGTCTATCTCTTGAGAGATTTCAGGATAAAGCTCCACAAAATGGAAGTAGAATGACAAATTATTTAATTGACAATATTTACAAGCTTTCCAGCAAATTTTCCACTTGACCAGTGCTCATCATGTTGAGGATTTGAAGAGATTCATTGTAATGTATTATCTACATAACTTTTTTCCTCAAGCTATATGTGGAGCTTACTGATACGCATTTCTCATTACTAATCAAAAAAACATTCCACATCAAATCGATGATCACACTTAATTACACCATTTTCCAATTTCTCACAAAACTAGACGTATAGATTGCATTCTGACCGTCCGACAAATCATTCCATGTCAGTCCACACATTCAACAATCAACGAAAAGTGCACAATTGTTATTGAGTTTGCCAATTTGTTCTTAATTTGTTTGGCAGGGTGGCTGCAGTGTGTGTCCTTGGAGAAGGCTCGCCTGGCATGTCCTAACGAGCTCTCATACATTGGAAAACCGTATCCGTTCCCGTTCCTCACAACCCCGTTCCCCTGTTCCGAAAATGGATCGTGCAACGGAAAACGCGGGAACAGTACGTGCCTGGCCGATGCGGCCTGCATACAACCCCCCCGCCCCCCCCCCCACCTGACAAGGCACCCACCAAGCCAGCCCTTTGTACAATTAAGCATTTACAATCTAGTTCGTAATTCAATAATGGCATCCTCCTACTACAGTCATCATTGAGCAACTAGTCGTTGTGTTCTATGCTATGAATCCCACTCGTCGCTTTGCAAACTGGAGGATAAATGTCACCATAACGAAAGCACGAAACACACCATGGAAATTGTAACAGAAAAATGTGTAATTTCGGAATGAGCGCTTTTTTAGAATTCCAGCCACACGGCTGTAATTCTGTCCAGGCTGAAACTCCATTTCAAAGCACACTAATTAGGTGTTTATGTGCTGTGATATTGTTTGATGAAAAATAGTGAACTAGATTTGTAATGTTCTTAAAATTGAAAAGGGACAGTTTTGGTCGTGAGCCCAACTGTTTAACTTTCCATCAGGTTTGATTTGTACATTACTGGATAAATAAATAGATGACAATTTTTTGATAGTTCAGTTCATATAATTATTTGTTTTCACATTTGAAGGTACAAGTCTACACTTAACAAGCCTGTTCTATGAGCTCGTTCAGAAAGACCTACAAAGCATTCAAGTAGAGTTCAATCACTGCTATTTGAAATACTTTATAGTAATATATTTGTACTATATTTTAGTATTATACAGTAAAAATTTCGTACTACACAGTAATTTAAAATGATTTGATTTCCAATCATAGTATAATTATTGAATACGAGCAATCTTGTTCAGCTCATCAGAAAGTTAGATTCACGCATTAGGAAATTAAAAAATTGATCAATTCATTCCATGGCTATTAATAAACAGACTGAAATGTATCATTCTGGAGAGATATATCCAGTAGTCCAGTTAATAAAGGCTGTCCACACGTGTGTAGAGTACGTGAACTATGAGACAACATTTTACTACGGGAATTCGTTCAGACACAGACAAGACTAATACGATTTATCACAGATATACGTAGAGGTTTAGAGTATCAGTTCACTGACAGTAGTCGAATGCGATTTTTGAACAAAGACTGGAGTACAATTTTTTACTTCGGGGATTCGTTTAGAGTAGTGAATTGAATTAAATTGAATCTATTTCGAAAAAATTACAAGATTACAAAAAATTTTTGTCAGGGTACAATTTTGCTTACAGTATCAACATGATGTAATACAAAGTAGCCTAGATGAACTACTATGACATCATACTTATATTATTATTGTAATAATTCTTATTCTAAAAACAATTCTAGACAAAAATTCTTCTTTTTTTTAATATGTAAAATAATTATACCAATACACACTTTGTATACTAATACAAAATATAATAATACCCTGATCACTAAAATAATAGTTCAGTAGTAGTAGACTGGAGTAGAATAATAGATTTATAGCTACTACTGAGTTGTGCTCTATGAAGTTGGAGGTTCAAAGTGTCAGAACTAACACGACTGCTGTCACCTTCCGCCAGCTATCAAGCTAAGCTCGGCTCTGCCCTACATTTGCCCGGCAGAAATATGAAATTGAAAAAGTTTCACCGTCACGCCACGCACTAGCAAAGGGTTCCGAATAACTAGGAATGTATACTTTTTCACTTGGAGAATTTCATCCATTCCTTGGTGAATCGCTATATGCCGATCCAACTCCGAGTAATAATTTCAACGAAAATTTCAATTTATCAAACAATTTCTACAAATTGCACTATCATAATAACACTGGCAATTCCTTGAAATCTTATTCATAAATCTGCATTAATTCATCTAGTTTTAATCTATCAATTTATCTATTTTATATTCATTCGAATTATGTTTTTCATTCATCAGATTATGAGTAGCAAGGAATTGTTTCTAACAAGTGGCGAGTTGAGGATATAATAATCAATAGACAATATTAATTCTTTGAGACCGTAATATACACGGATCAATTCATCAAATTTCCTAATATTTTTAATTTCGATAATAATCAATTCTTCCTATTTTGCTACCTAATTGTTATCTCCCATTTCCTTATTGCTTTTTTCGTATTTTGATTGTCAATGTATGCATTTGTAGAAGTCTTTAGAGCTACTTATACAATTTTCTTTGGATTTTTGTTTCACAAATTATTATTAAGCTCTATTTCATAGTTCGCATAACAATATAATTATTACGTATTACATCGATTGTTAGTCAATATACGATTACGAATTATCTACATAACCCGTCACATACGTCTTACTACATCATCGTCTATGGCTATGTCTAGAGCACCAACTATGTTCTGATTTCCTTGTTGCGCCACAATCAATCACCTTGTGCATCACTCCAGAGCAGGGCAATGATCTACACTTGAGTTCAGTAAACATAGTATACTAGTAAACATAGTGAGCCCCTAATGCCAGAAATAGTTTGTCGTCGCAACGGTGGTCGTAATTAACGCGCATGCGCCAATGTGTTAGGCTCCTCATTTCCTTCTCCATTAAATAGCTGCCGCTGATCTCCATTAGGGTGACAATCGATGATGACGGCCTGTCACCGGCAGATTGCTCCACTGTCTCTCTCTCTCTTAGCATAAATCCTCCCTCTTCCACTTAACCCACAGTACAAAAAAAGTAGATTAAGAAAGTTATAATAGTGATAGAAGATATTATGATGCAGATCCTTAGATGGAAAAGAGAAAGGATGAGCAGGTATGGAAGGAAAAGGAAAATGAAGAACTATCGGTCATGTGGTACGAAGCCTGTTCATCATATAAAGTCATCATATGTACAAACCTATATACAATCATATATACAATCCATAATAAAGAGTTCAGTCAAGTTTCGTTTTTGTATCTTTACCACATTCGATTGACCATGGAATCGTCAAAGTCGTTTAATTCCACCTGGGTTGTCCTGGAAGAATACTTTTATCAATAAAGTTAGATCCCTGCACTGAAACCTTAATACAGTATCCTGAATATTGAAAGGTATAGCAGGATCATTTCAATATTGAGCCGTTTCCATAATTTTCACCAACCCTGTATAATATGTTCGTTAATCTACGTTCTCTGGAACAGCATAGTATGTTCGTTCTCTAAAATATTGTTACAATTTTAAGATGATAAAAAATACGATGTTGGTGATCGAGGAAAAATAGGTTAAGAAGATTGAGCAAATATGAAAGAAGAAGAATATGAATAAGAAGAAAAAGAAGAAGGAGAAGGAAGGAGAAGAAGAGGAAGAATAAGAAGAAGAAGAAGTAGAATTAGAAGAAGCAGAATAACAAGGAAAAGAAGGAGAAGAATAACGAAAGAATGAATATTAGAGGAAGATTAAATAAAAGTAAGAAAAAATAGAGGTGGATGGAGAGATGTTGATAAAAAGGTATAGCTTGAAATTTCCTATCAATTTAATTTCCACCCAATTGAATTCAAGATAGTCTAAAATCCATTTAAAATATTCTTAAAATCCCTGAAAACTAGTCGATGTCAGTCGACTGGCATCTTGAGATCTGGCAACTTGACATAATAAGCTTGTTATCGCCAGCAAACACTAGGTGTCCTAAGACACAGCACAGGTGCCTGCCTACTGCGTCAGACACACAAGTGCTGTGACGTCACTGTTCTGCTGACACACCGACAATGATCAGAGATGTGGTTGAAGCGGACCGACCGGGCCGCAAACCTCTCTGCTCGGCAAATAGCTCATTACCTCATAGTTGACGCTGACAATGATTTGCCTCTCCTCTCCAACACTCTGCAGTCTCTCTAGTACATGTCCCGCACCCACTAGTCCCGCAGCCTCTTGTGAGCGCAGTCAAAGCACCGATCAACCGCTCTTGATCATAACACTAGTGCTATGACAAAGCTATCTGGAGCCGGGTTTGCTGACAATAAAATAATGGACCTGTAAACTAGGGCGTTCACAGTGAGGCAAAGGTCGAGTAGTTATGTGAACTCAATTTCAAGACTATCAAAGCAAGTGCAATCTGGTACGAACACTCTGGTAAATAAAGGCTCAATGCGTAAGATAGGTTACACAATCAAATCCCCATATTTGTCTGATAGTGAACAATGTAAACAAACAATAGTTTTTTTGTGAACTCGTGAATAAAGCCCTATCCAGAATTATCTCCTAGATAGGTTACACAATCAAAACCCCCATATTTGTGTGATAGTGAACAGTATGAACAAACAATTAGGGCCGGTTCATGAGCTCGGGATTTAGCCAAGTCCTCGACACAATGTACTAAGGGCTCTCTATGCTGCTAACCCACTAACCTTCCAAGACAAACGTTTGTCGATGCTACGGTAGTCACCTGTTTTAGTCTAGGACTTGGCTAAATCCCGAGCTCATGAACCGGCCCTTATAGTACTTTTGTGAACTCGTGAACGAAGACTCAATTCAGAATTATTTCCTAGATGAGTTATCCAATCAATCCCCGATCCTTACAGTGATCCTTACACTAGGAAACTCAGTGAACTGTGTAAACAAACAATAGTACTTTTGCAAGCTCGTGAATGAAAGCCAATTCAGAACTCTTTCCTAGATGGGTTACTGGTTACTCAATCAATCCCCGATACTTGTTGGATAGTGAACTGTGTAAACGAACACCAGTACTCCGCGAATGAAGGCTCAAACATAGGCCGTGTATGTCAATGATGAACTCTGCAGCACACACACTGTTGAGCACACTCAGCATTTTGTGAGGTGAGGCGCTGTCTGGACAAACTGAGGTGGTTTTCGGCTTGGGAGTGCGCGTGTGAGAGCGAACGGTCGGCAGCGGCCACGACGCGAATTTTATTACTGTACAAAGAACATTCTTACTTTGTTTCCGTTTCGGTTTGGTGCCGTTGTTATTCGGCTGAAGTATTTGTTTTAAAACTACCTGTCGAGAGAGAGTGCGAGAAAGCTGCCGGTTCTATTACGGGGGAAAACTCATGCCAAACAAGCCGTGGCGGCTGAAGGACTCCGCGAGCGAAACATTCCCCCACCCGACTATTTCATCAACCCCCTCCTCCCCCACCCCCCCGACACCCGCGCTTTGAAGTGAGTGCTACACGGCCGCGAATTCCGAATTCATATCATGCAAATGGGCAAAGTTGAACAGAACTTCAAAAGCTCCTTTGTTATAGGTTAGGCTAGAATGTGCAGTTGCCTCTTCAAACGTGCCAAGTAATTACACCGCCACGTACACACATCTTTACACCAACTAATATTTTCCTTTGCTCCGCGTTCGTGCGGTACACCATTCCCCTCTCCTCCCCCGCATTTGTTTACCTTGCGTTTCTTATGCACCAGTACGCGCCCACGCTCAAACATGCGGAAAACAAACATTATTTGTTCATCGAAACTGTTTTCATTTTCAATATTATTTCAATCAATCTCTTCAACTCTGAGTAAATAATGAATCAGTTTGTTCAAATTCAAATGATTCCACTTGAAAGCATAGCGAATAGGGATGGATTGATGAAATTAATGCTCTTCTATCAACTATCCATTATGACAAGCCGATTCTCTCATGAGAGTTCAATATTTAAAACAATTGTTTGTTGATTGCTGTATTGAAAATAGCTTAGGCCTAAATTGCCTGGCTATTATTTTGAAATTTTATATGTAAGCCTGAATAAATCGATAATGCTGCTTGTGGAATACGTTGGAGGATTTATAGAGTAAGTTAGCATTGTTTGTTTGTAATGGTATTTGTATGACCATAAGGAGACATAATACAAATCTTTATCTAATATTTTATCTTTTATAAAATTTTTATATTTGTACTTAAAGTTTAATCCAAATGTTTGGTTTGTCTATGCTTTGAAAATTGTCAAGTCGAGGCTGTCCAATGTATGACACGTATGAATTAATCGAAATTCAATATGATCCGTATCACGAGCCATAAATGACGTCATTTTACAGCGGTTGAATCCTGCTTAAACATTGAAGAAAAAATAGATAAACTCAATATTCGAGTAATTCAATTTTTGTTTAACTGGCCGATACAGTTTCTTGAAAGATAAAGCTTTGGTAATAATAGGCCGTGCCATTCCTCAACGCAAATCCAGCCTAATGAGAAATGCACTTGTTATTTAAGTTACTTCCGATACTTTTTTCAAGAATAGTACCATAAAGTTAGTAGAGTATTTGAATTTCAATAATGAATACAAGATTTTCAACTTCCATCTGCTACTTATCACTGTTACAGTGAAAAACATGGTAGAGAATCCATAGATGAACATCATAGTGTTGCTGATTAGGAGAAGAGCGTCATCTTCATCTAGTGATCGTAGATAATTATTGCCGGGACGTATTTCAGAGCCTAATAAGAAATCCACTTGATATTATCTTCGTGACATTTAAAAAAAGAATTGAACTATAAATTGAATATAATATTTTAATTTGATTTTTCAACTTCCTACTGAAGCTTATCACTGAAACATGGCTGAATCGAGCGATGAACATCAATAGTGTTGCTGATTAGGACGGAGCGCCATCGGAAGAGCGTGAATTATTGCCGGCACGTATTTGAGAGCGCTAGCGCTCTACAACTAGTTGGCCGCTGCGCTGGATGCTGAACTGGAGCTGAGCACTCTAAACATGCCAGCACAGCACGCTTGGCGGGCGACAGATTTAATCTGCAGTTTCCGCAGAGTTACAGCCAGCGCTACAGCAATCGCTCTACCGAAAAATATTGGAAATTGAAAACCTGATGATGGGCTTGTGCCGAAACAACTCACTTGCCAGAGAGAGCTGCCGCAGTCCAGTAAATACGGACGCCACTCTATATAATCTATCGTTCTATTTGCACCGCATTGCGTAGGCCTATCACAGTGCAGCATCGTTATGGATAATGCACGAGCCGCTAAAACGATGTAACCATCAATGCGTGGATAGACTCATGGGCTCATTTCTCTGTTTGGGACACCATTTTCCATTAAATCATAATGGTGGGCTGCAGCAACGTCGCTGTACAAGCCATCTAATACCTTTCACTAGTCATTATTTCATTTTCAAATTATTTTATGACTTTTAAGGTTGGCTCTCTTTATTTTATTTATTTTTTTTGCTAGGGATGATGCCCATGATAAACTCTAAGTTTGTACGTGGGAAATGGGAGGGATGATGAAGATGAGACATGAATGGACCTACAGCTTTAGGTGGGTTCCGAACCACCGGGAAGCGATTTTGAAGCTCATAATTTTTTGTATTTAGAGGAGCCGGTCACCGTTACAACGGGAGTGGTAGGCGCTGTCTCTTATCTAATCTCACCGATTAGACTCGCCTCTGCTACTTGGGACAACCGCTTCCCTATTATTTACTCTAAATATCAACTCTAATACTTTATTATCGGTAAAATCATCGAAAAACCCTATACCTTCTTATTATCATATTGAGATGATGGTTGCAATTTCAAACATCCAAATCAAATTGATATTATTCAGACATTGATTTTGCAAGACATTGGAAAATAGATAGTATTGACAAATTTATTGATTTTAATAGATGTATTGGTTTCAGCTTGATAGGCCTATCACTAATAACAACAAGTAGCTTGTTCTAATAATCAATTGTGAGTTTAGTTATCTAATGGAAATGCTGTATCAAATAGAATTTAGCAAGCATTATCTAATGCTTTCTCTATGTTTTCACTTGGTCAAGTCCTGCAGAAAAACCAACAAATACAGTTTTTTAAACAATATTGTGTGAAGATAATGGTGCAATAAACAAGGGAAATAATACTAATCCTACATTCTCCAAGGCTATTGGTGAGTTGGAATTTTTCAATATACTCGATATTAGGCTACCAATATCGATAATCCTGTGAATAGGGGAGGGAATAAGAGTGCCAGGACACCCAGCAAAGTAACACCCAGACAAGTCCTGGACGTCCTGCACGAAGCAGGTGAGATGTTTGAATACGACAGGTCCTGTTGAGAAGATACTGCTAAGTGACAACGCTGCCACATAAAAGCTGACCCAAGCTTTCCTTCTCTATTCTTCCTTCTTCTTCTTCTTCTTCTTCTTCTTCTCCCCTTTCTTCTTCTTCTCCTCCTTCTCTTCATTCCCTTTATCATGCGGCAACCGAAAAACGAGCGTTTTCTTTGAAACGGTATAACTTGTCACATGCATTCGCCTATTTTTCGCACGCCCAACAATGTAACTGTCCATGATACTCGTTTCGCCCGGAATTGCCAAGGTGGCATCTCTCTCAGCCTTTATAGAATGCAGGAATTTCAAAGGGATTAGTAGCTTTGAAGGCTCTAAGCGATGGGTATTCGGCTTGGTGTGCTGCTGCTGTTGACAAAGAAAACACTTCCTGGGACTAGTTGTCAACGTACTCTTTGGCTTGAAACTTATATGACAGGAGACTATCTTTCCTTTAATATTGAGTGTTCTATTACATTTAGCGGTTATTAAGGAGTTTTTCTAATGAGGTAATTGTGTAGTTTTAGAAGTGAATCTATTCAATGAAACATGTAATGGAAATAGATTTTTGTGTTGAGATTAAGTTTGAGTATGTTGCTTTCCTTGAAAGCAAGGCGAAGATATGAAATTAAAAAATGATGAGCTTATATTTGAGTGCTTTCAATAAATGTTTATCATCCTTATGAGGAACGACTGAGAGATATATCCATGGAAATACTATAGTGATTATCAAGATAATCATAATCATAATCCCATAACCATAATCATAAGCCCAATCATAATCAATTGTATTCAATACTCATCCTTAAATTGGCGCTCTATTTCATTAAGAAACTGAGAGTGCTAACTGATTTCAAATGTCAACCGCGAATACTGATAATTTATTTATTGAGAATGCGTTTTTTGAGCTCTAATGTCTTGGGTAGGGATTAAGCGCATATTCCAGCATAGACTTTAAAAGAAGTGTGTCGTTTTCCTGTACCGCAATATATTACTTATTCCATGATTCCATGGTAACCAGCAACGTCATAATCACTGCAGACTTCTGAACATCCCACTCGTTAGTCCTACCGTGTATTCTAGTATCTGTGTAAAGCAGGAATAATTTAATTTGTCGGAAAACAGCTGATTTGATGATTTGTAAACAACTGATTTTACGCAGCTTTGACACATTAATCCAAATATAGCAGGATTATTTTAAATTGTCAGAAAACAGCTGATTTAACGTCAGTAAACGAGCGTACATCAATCAGCTGTTTTCTGACAATTTAAAATAATCCTGCTATACTTGAAAGTGTTTCAGACCTTTAAAGTCTTTAGAAGACCTGTTTAAAGAAAACCTGGAAAGAAAATTTGGAAAAAAATATTTTCGAAAATAATTTCTTTAAAAAAATAATTCAATTTTCAATTAAATTGAGAATTTGTTATTTTTCTCAAAAGTTGATATATGCTCAAAATTAAGTAAAACTTTAATCACCATAAAAGTTGCTGATGCACAGCCTTAAGTATTGTTATACTTGAAACAAAAACAGCAGTTTCCGACAAATTAAGTATTCCTGCTATACAAACCGGGATCAACTATTTCGAATCAGCTGATTCCATTCAATTGGAACTATTGTACTAATCCTGGATCAAAATTGATTTTGCTTGAAGCACCCGAACTCAAGTTGGTCAATCAGTCCACAATATTGGACGACCAAGGTGATAGTAATAAGGAAAGCCTGGCTGAAAGTGGAACAGCGTTCCATTCGTACTAGTTTCATAATTCTATTAGACGAGGTGAATGTTGCGTGGTCGGGCCCCATACCTCGTAGCTTGTAGCCGGCGCTGCATTTCTCGTAGCATATTGTCTGGATAGGTCGACAAAGCAACCACACGCAACCCTTTCTCTAATACGATCGGAGGCTGAAAAGATATCTCGCAGAAATTCCTTTCTTATTATTTCCTGCTCGGCTGCCGACTCAATATTGCACGGCGGGCGCAAGATAGTCGCAGTAAAAGCTTCATGTAGCTTTTTGCTTCCCTTCCAATAAAATACGAGCTCGGGCATTGTTTTCCTCTTCCCTTCTAAATGCCTTTCGACGTTTGCTACCTTTAATCTGAATTTTCACTTTCAGTTCGTTGCAAAACGTTTCCGACCGTTGAATAAACTCTCATTCTTCATCTTCACTATCCTTCATCCCTCTTCATTTTCAGCTGATTTTCTCGCTCCAAAGAGCACCTTCTCTTCTCTTGCTTGCAGAAACAGACTCTGTGCATCTGCAACACTTTTGAGTATTTGATGAGATTTTTAATTTGTTCTGTTTTCGTAATCCTAGTACATTGATCTAAGCTGATTTATTCATTTATTTTCAATTTTCTCTTCATCTCATTTTGTTTGACAATTTCAACCATTTAGAGAGTAAATAAGGAATGAATCTCATCTTGATCTTTTTAAAAATGGTTAGTAAATTTTGTATTGAGGAATCTTTCAAAAAATCTTTTAGAATGAAGCAGGCATAACTTTGATTTATCGAAAAATCCCATTCCAACACATTATTAGTTCATGTCAAGCTATATGATTATAAGCATAGATATAGGGTTTACCTGGTATAAGATTATCTTCATAAATTATTATCAAATTCTTTTATTCATATCATCACAATACGGTACATCACTTTCTACATCGAATTTCTAAATTTTAAATTTAAATGAGAATCATATACATTGAATTCCTTACATGCTGAGACAATGCTCAACAAAGTAATATTAGATGACAAATAGATGAATAATTCATAAGAAATGCTGAGAAATCTGGATCAACATCAAACACCAACGAAAACTGGAGTAGCGATGCAGATGTAAACAAAGTAAGTCATGCAAGAAATTCAACGAGCCTTCTGATTGATCAATGAGCTGAGGAGACGCCATTTTAGGACTCAACCAATCAGAAGCCAGCGAATTACGTCACATGACAGGTGACAGCCCTTTACAAACTGCTAGCTTCTGATTGGACGAAATCTCAAAATGGCGTCTCCTCAGCTCATTGGCCAATGACAAAGTACATTGAATTTTTGTAGGCGTTCTACGTCTTATTTCTAGGGCTGAATAGGCAATGTGCAGATAGTAGTTCCCTGAAAATTTACTTTCTTCAAAATGGGGTTCCGATAGTGTATGAGATATTGTGGATTGATGATTAATCTATTTTCCCAATTACTGACAAAATTCATTCTTCGATCCATTTATCCATTTGTTACATAAATGAATAAATCCAACCATATTCTGTATATTATTCTGTATTCAACTCTGTATTATTTCTTACAAACAAAAAACGACTTTGTTAGCATAGAACTAGAATTAAGTCTGAACTATAATATTAATTTGTCAAGATTCCTCAAAAATATGTGTTCTTGAATTCTCTCTTACTATTCTATTATTCTTTTACACCCTTCTATTGCCTTCGATAATTTTTGTTGATGGACAGCTTTTCCGTCTCGTACTTTCCATAGTATTATCACTTTGTATTTTATTCTCTATCAACAATTTGAAATAACTGCTAGTCTTAACCTCGAAATACAAACAAAACAACATATTTTAAACTCTCTGTGATCAAAGAAACGTTCTGTGCAGCATCGTTATGGATAATGCACGAGCCGCTAAAACGATGTAATCGAAAACTCTATACTATATAGTTTCCACTTTGTATTTTATTCTCTATCAACAATTTGAAATAACTGCTAGTCTTAACCTCGAAATACAAACAAAACAACACATTTCAAATTATCTGCGATTCAAGAAACGTTCTGTTGTGTAAAGACAACTCCTACAGAAGAAAACTGACGTGCAAGACGGAGAAATTACCGAATGGGAGTTTTGATCGAGCTTTCCACCCTAGGCGTTGTCTGCAGCAATATTGTAAGTGGTGTGTCAGTGGTGCATGTGTGTGTGTGTGAGGGTGTGTTTGAGGTTATTGAGTCCGTGATGTGGAAACGTCACGATCAAGGCTGAGCTGCTATAGCAAGGTGGATGTGATGAATAGGTCATCCCCCTCATATCACGCTATTACTGTTTGCACAAGCATTCGATCTTGAAATAGATACGTCAGATATTATAGGCCTTATAGCTCTGAATCGAAGCTGCAATACCAGTAAAAAAATATCCGATCCCTTCGAAAAACATAATATCTTGTACATTACTTCATTGGAAAATTTTGAATGGCTTATAGCTCTGAATTGAAGCTGCAATACCAGTAAAAAAATATCCGATCCCTTCGAAAAACATAATATCTTGTACATTACTTCATTGGAAAATTTTGAACGAAATAGAAACTTTCAAGTCGACTTCGAAATCAAAATAGAAGAATTCTGAAAGCTCTAATCAAAAAGTATATGAGTTACTACTGTACTTCCATATGCATCATAGTACATATGAGTGTATTGATATGTGTTCGTACTCATATAAGATCTAGTATAGATGGATTTAATCTAGTGATTTCGTGGAGCTCCGTTGAGAAACACAAGTTGCTTCTAGTGGCAAATAAAATTCAACATTCTAACAAATCATTCACACACACTGTGAAACAGAAGGTCGATGAAACAAAGAGAGAGAAAGGAGATACTAAAGTACTGGGGGAGAGATTAAATTACAGGGAGATAGAGTGAGAGAGTGTGAGAGAGAGAGCTGGAGGTTTGACGGAGAGAAAGTACGAAGAAATATGACAGAGCTATAGAGAGGAGAATAGATAGCGATGAAGAAAGGGTGACATTGTGAAATAGATTGGTTGGAAAAGGAAGTAACACCTCAGGTATAGTGAGCCTGAGTTATCACTAGCTAGGAAGGGGGGGGGAGGGTGATCCCCCACCATGACGACGATATGGGATGCTGGGGACGCATTATTCGTGACTGGATTGCTCCCGAGCCTCGGACGCTGTGACGCGCTTCACTCGCTCACTCGCAACTTATAGTCACGAACTTGGTTTGGCTAGCGATAACTCAGAGACAGTGCTGCGCTGATGCCCGGTTGTTCAGTTACTATTGACCTAAGGAGAATTAACTTGAGAAGAGTCAACTTGAGGAGAATTAATTTGAGGAAAATTGATTTTTTTAACATATTCGAAAAACATTCTTTCAAACTATCCTATTACTTTTAAAAACAAAGCTATGATGTTTCAGATCACGTTTATATTTCTTTTAAGAAAAAAGAAAAATGATCAATTTGAGTACTAGAAAAATATCTAAAAGAAATAATATTTAGTTGAACTCAAAATCCTGTTTTGTTCTTATACGTAGACAAAAATGTCGACCCAAAACTAGAAGTTCCGCCACTTATAGGGCCTAGTACTGTACCTCAATCGTCAACACCCCTTCGTCTCGGACCCTATCCGTGACTATATCGTATCTGCTGGCTCCTAGTTTAGTGTCCCATTCACTGGCTGATCCTTACCAGATACCGCGCGACACAATTAGAAAATCTTGCGAGATGCTTATTCGCTTCTCTTTGTGCAGCCCAATGAAATAATTAAACCGACTGCTATTTACGACGCCAATAAATTGAATAGTAAGCGAGTGGCGAGCCAGGGAACCTAAAATAGCTATTATCGTTATTCACGAGAAACCCGTGTTTGTTGCTGCATTCACAGCTGTAGAAGACAGTATGAAAACACGAATCTATTTGGTTTTTGTGGGTATTCATGCTTCTTAAACTGTAGTCAATAATTTAATGAAATATAATATTGTACTCGGTAATATAGAAAACTCGCGAGTTGAGTCGCCGATGATGAACACCATAGTTCGAAACGCGTCCGTGACTCAACTCGTATGTGTTAAGTAAGTATTTGCAAGTATAGTATATTTTTCACTATAAGAATCTATTATTTAACTTACTAAATCCGCGATATTTATTATCTTAATCGTTTCTGATTCACAATATGAACACGCTTTGATCAAATATTCGTTAAAAATACTGTATTCCTTGAGATTCCTAAATTCAATCCAATTCCCCAACACTTACTTATGTGGTTGGTTATCCAGATACTCTGGATAATGTTCTACTGGCGACAAGAGTTATTCTAATAATTATTATTTCTCCACAAAGAAAATTAAATCTTGAAGTAGTTATCTTGAAGAGTGGAGGCTCGAAAAATTCCATGCATAAAAATTGCCTACCAATCACAAGCGAGTAATGGCGTCCTAAGACACTCCCACCACTCCTTCTCATTGGCTGATGCAAAAGTGACGTCTTGTATGCAACGTAATTGGAGTTACAATACTCGTACAACAGGCAGCTTGTATTAGCGGTTTTAAGCATTGTTCTAATGATCTCAATTTGTGAATAGAGTTCAATAATTGGTTTTCAAAGATATGAATGTCATCAATCAGTATCGAATTTTAGGAGTATATATTTCATTACCCAGACAAACGGTACATAAAAGGGTTCTCTGCATAACTTTCGAAAGAAGTTTCTCTGTCAACAAATTCCTCATCTGGGTACGACCTTTAATGATAATTTGATTTTGTCCAAAGATTTGGTGATAAAAACAACCCAAAAAATCTTTTGCATTCAGGTTTTTGCTTGAAAGTGATAACAGCTATCAATATTATCGGAAATGTTGTGTTATAAGTTATCAAATTAGGTAAATGACCGGGCTTTTTAAGCAGAAATCAAAGATTCTATGATGAAAAATATGGCTGCTACAGTGTTCCCAAATTTTTTTAAAATTACAATTAGAGTAAATTTCTCATTAATTAGAGTAAATTGATAGAGTACTTTTCTGATTACAATTCCATTCATGTTTTTTTGTAAATTGGAAATTCATTTCAAACGTTGTATGATGTGGAAAAACATGAAACTCACATTGTTGCATCATAATTTTTCAGTGACAAATAGAATAGGTGGGAGAAGATCACGGTGTGGGTTTGTTGAATGTGTTTGATAAATCTAATTCCGTACTGTACCAAGGCAGCTCGAAAATTGAACATCAAATTATTGATGAATGCATCATTGGAATGAGAGCAGTTTGCAGGTGAGCGAAAATGAAACGTGTTGAAACGTGTCTCAATCAGATCCTAGTTTGCTGATTGCTCAATGCTGATCCACCTGTGACCTAATTCCGAAAGCATGACAACGCGCCATCAAGGTGGTCAACAGACTCAAACATGTCCAGCGGGCAAACATTGGACGACCTATCACAGCACCAATTATTGGAATGCATGTCAACTAGCTGGACAGTGCAATTGTACAATAATAATTAGCATTGTCTCTATTGCATTGAATGGTTTCAAAGAGTATGGGTTGTAGTTGTGACGTTCAATAGAAACAGTGGCGGACCTAGGCTTTGCGGGGCCCTGGACAATTCACTTTGGCGGGGCCCCAGTTATGGCGAGTCTGGGGTCCTTTGTCAGCTTCAATAATAATGAAATAGCGGTGGCTTACCATGCAGTTTTAAAAAATTATTCTATACTACAGTATGAGTTGAGTTGATTAGATAAAAGATAATGAGTACAATCCACTCTCAATATTTTGAAACTGAAGAATTCTTTGAAACATTTCTTTTGAAATCATCATGACATAATAGTAGTTTATGCAATTGTTGTATTATGAGAATTTTGTTGTATATGAAAACTTTACTGCAGGGCTGATTTAGTCTTGCCAAATATTGAACAGATTTGAATCTATTTTACTTTTTTATTTCATATTTTTATTGTAAGAAAAAAGTTTATTGTTTACATTTGCCATCAGAGGCCCGCTTTTATTTTATATGAAAACTTTAATTGTGTAATAATATTCTTTAAGGTTGCTGCGGGGCCCCGATTTAAAGTCTTGCCTAATATTGAACAAGATTTGAAGCTCTTTGACTTTTTATTTTATTGTATGAAAAATTTGATTGTTTAAATTTGCCGTCGCCGCGGGGCCCCTCTGGGCGCGGGGCCCCGGACAAATGTCCGACTTGTCCATACGTAGGACCGCCCCTGAATAGAAACACCCACTATGCTCTGATATCATGCTAGCATCTATGACTCATAATAGTTCAGATCACTTATTATCAAAGTATGGACATAGACATCCTATCTTAATATACATTAGAAATATCTTATAAGGCTAGGCGTACACCGGTTAGTCAAGACAAGACAAGACAAGATTAGTCACGTTCAGTCACAATACTTCACATAGTTGCTTACGAAGCAACACACACCGATTAGTCATTGAATCAGTGTGTGCTGCTTCATAAGCAACTATGTGAATTACTGTGACTAAACGTGACTAATCTTGACTAACCTGTGTACGCCTAACCTTATACTGATATCTTTAATATTAAGACATATATCAAATAATATTAAAAATTTTAGGCCTAATACACGAGATCGCAAAAGGACTTTCGAGAGATCGATTCCCCATTGGACACAAATTTTTGTACAGTGGCATTTATAGAATTTCCTGTTGCTATTTCGTCCCGTTGTCAATGTTTGCTGTTCAGAAGTCTTCAGAACTATCAACTATTTAGAAAAATTTTGGATTTTCGTTCCACTGATTAGTATGTATTCATAGCTGTTCAGTAATTGCAAAGTCTAATAATTTCTTCAATCTGATACAATAGGACTAAGTTATTATTGAAAAATCATTTGCTCTTGACTCTTTCATCTATCAACATTAAATCTGACACGTGATCATATGGGAATGAGCCAATTTTTATAATATTCCCTGTTAATAGGGTACCTAAGAGATTGTAAGAATTAAGATTTCAACTTTCTTTGCGCAGGATATCTCATATATAAAAATATTTATTATTCCTTGCAGTGTGAGTGCTGGATTTATAACCATACTTATCGATTCGTTTTATCATTGTTTACAAATGGGGCGAATTAATGGCCCAATTTCAATGGTCATCCAATCACAAATCTCCATTTCAACTTTCAGTCAAGGACTAAAGATATAGTACTCACGCATTCCTGGCCAAAGATATAGGAAGACAATTATTGCCAGTACAGTAGGCCTATATTCACCTGTAACACAAGAAATATTCTTATCAGTCCAAAACAAGTAGCTAGTATCAATTATATGTCTAAATAACGAATAAATAACAAGTGAATAACAAACAATTCTCTGCTGAAGAGGGTCCTTTCTATGTGTGTTGAATGTAGCCAATTTCAAGAAAGTGAGTGATGATTAGGCCTACACTAATAGTGAAAAACATGTTGCTTCTGTGATTAAATAATATACAAATCTATTGTTATAGTTAAAATTTGAGAATCAGACAATGAAACTAGTCCCTAGTACTAGGTCACCAAATATATTGTATAGTCCGTGAATCCCATTATCACCTTACGATCTAAGAGTAGCATGAATATAAATAAAGTAGGAATTAGACAAGATCACAATAATACTCCTGAAATTCAATCAGCAAATAAATTATAAATACTTCAATGAATGAAGAAAATTATAATCGAATATTTTAAAAAATACATCACTATTCAATTATTATATATTAGTCTATACATATAATATATTATTCAATTGTTCTCAGAGAATAAAAGATCATGATAATCCTTATATGTCTTTTATCATCCATCACCTTTACTATGTAATTCATCTTTTCTCATATAAAAACTACCTTATCCACCCAAAACGTACACTAGCCTCACCATTTATAATAGGCTTCGGATATTTGTGGATGGCTCCAAATCACATGGAATCTTTCCTACCTGTGTGATATCTTCAATGATTTACAAAATGTTATAGTCATTCTATTTGATCCTTTCAAAAACCGGCATTGCAATGTCACTGTATTGCGTAATTACATCATCAATACATTCTCATTTTGTTGAGCAAAAAACTATAGTCCGATTCACGTCAAGAAGTCAGCATTGTTTAAATGAGGAGCATTGATGCGAAGTTTCATTGAGAGAGAAAGAGAAAACTGCACCAAACGTGTTTGTTGGGACTGTGTGCGACAACAATGCACAGTGCGGCAACTATGCACAGTGCGAATAGGATAGAGACATCAGCAACTGCCTTGTGCTGAACAAGGATAGCAAACTCCCATCTAAGCAATGCTGACTTCTTGACGTGAATCGCACTATAGCGCGAACGTAGATAAATCCATATAAATCACAGTGGAGCCTTCGTAATGAGATCATTAATACATTCCCATTCGATTGATTTATTGAGCAAAAAACTAGCCTACAGATAATAGGCGATGAAAAATCACAGTGGAGTCCAACCGGAAAAGTAGAATGACATTTTTTCAACACGCAATCACACAAAGAAAGAAAAGTTTGCGTTTGATGATTCCCGCGAGTCCCGTTGTTCAAATATTGAATATGGGACAAAAGGGCATGACTCTCTTGGGAAATACGTCGGGTTACACAACCCGTAAATATAATTAATTTCCAAGAGTTTTTGCGTTTTTGCGTTACGGTGAAATACGCAGTGGGCCATGGCGCGAATAAATACCTACGGCTCTCGAAAAAGTTCATCGATTTATGGCTTTGAACTGTTGCTGCATGTTGAGTGAATGCCAGCATGTGGATTGGGGATTAAATTTTAGAGCTGCATCGGTTCTAGACAATGCTCATGCGGTAGGCCTATATTCCAATGAACGACAGTGTTCCATAGGTTGTTGAGGTCGATTTTACTCAGAATGCTCAAATATTACTAGTATCTAAATTATTTCCAACTATTCCATCACTATGTTTGAAATGTTAATTCACTCAGAATAAAGTGAATTATTGATATAAATATGAATTATTTTAATTTGTATTTATTGTATTAAATATCATTTGTATTTAAATTTATATAATATGTATTGTATTTATTGGACATGCATTTTATTACTATGAAAGTCAGGTGATCGACAGATTTCCATAGATTTTTGAGGTCAATTCCACTCAGGAATTGAGTGTTCCCAGTGTTCCCAGGAATTTCCTAAAAATTGAAATGTTGATAAGATTGAATTGAATTTTTCAATCAAATATGAATTATTGTAATTGGGCAGTGAGTTCTAAGTAAAAGAACTGCATTTATTGGATAATATTGAGCTTTTTATTCCAATTAAGTCACGTGAACGACCGAATTCCATAGATTGTTGAGGTCGGTTTCACTCAGTATAAAAGTTACTCAATACATTTCAAGTATATTTATTATCTAAATTTGAGATGATCAATAAAAAACGAGTGATCACTTGAATAAAAATGTACAACTATTGATGGAAAAGTATTAAAAGTAGGTAAAAGTACAAGTATTGATGGAAAAGTATTAAAAGTAGGTAAAAGTACAAGTATTGATGGAAAAAAGAGTGATTCTATTAGGCTGAGTCAGAATTTTACGAGGATAGAAACGTGAAAAGCATCAAATTGCTACAAGAAGAGTACCAATATATGCTTATGAAGCAGCACACACCGATGCAATGACTAATCAGTGTGTGTTGCTTCATAAGCAACTATGTGAAGTAATGTGACTAAACGTGACTAATCTCGTCTTGTCTTGTCTTGACTAACCGGTGTACGCCTAGCCTTAGAGCATTCCGAGAATTGAAAATATCATAATATGTTTCTAAAAGTTCTTTGAATTCTCATGAAAGAGTTAGTATGTAAGAATGATCAGAATGAGAACTCAACTAAAATAGAACCATCAAGACACTTGGCTTACAACCACAGAAAATAAGAGGGATTATCTCTGCTTGGAACCTTAGAACCATATCTCTGATTAGATCTATCTAAGGTATGAGCTTCGAATAAGACAAGACAAGCTGATTGGTCTGGCATTATACTGGACATACATCAAACATTGTTTGTCATATAATAGGGACCTCAATCCTTGAAAGGGCAATGGAGGGGGAGACATGACATGCCGCAAGTCATACAGCCAGGTACATGCTGACATTATTATCTGTATGATGCAGGTACAATGGATATGGTCTACTCAAGTAGATTCAACGCACAAGGTTGAACTAAATTCAATACTCAAGTGAGAAAGACGTAACTTACTCATATTCATTTATTCAACTTCATGGTATATTCCGAAGTAGATTCAGTTATTTCAGTTTCGGGTAAAAATCACTTCAAATGACCTTTTTAAATGAGATTAATATTCGGTTCAAGTTCGGTAACCCTCAAAAGGCGTGTTTATAGGCTATGATGACTTTATTAAAACGAAATTATGTTCTATTAATGTACCGACTGCCATTTCACTGTAAATAATTGGAATTTCTACTTACATGATTTGACAAACTTGGGATGCAATCCACTCCTGATGAGGAAATTACGAAATTATGTTCAGATAATGCAACATCCTATGCAACATCCATTAATTTTACTATGCGGATTTTTGAGAGGAAATATTCGTATTAACAGATTAGGCTAGGCATACACCGGTTAGTCAAGACAAGACAAGACAAGATTAGTCACGTTTAGTCACAGTACTTCACATAGTTGCTTATGAAGCAACACACACCAATTAGTCATTGCATCGGTGTGTGCTGCTTCATAAGCAACTATGTGAATTACTGTGACTAAACGTGACTAATCTCGTCTTGTATTGTCTTGACTAACCGGTGTACGCCTAGCCTTAGCCTAGTTTAGAAAAGTCCTATACGAGTTCTTAGCAATAATGTACAATCAAACACCTCGGCAATAATCTTATCTGAAATAAAGTCGCAGTCAACACAGCAGTCATAAACATTTGTGACAGTCAACACAAAATTAGAAAGCGATTAGAAATGTTTTGATGATCTCACAAGACGTCTGCCTTGTGTTCACATCTTGGGGTTGCACAGTATTTTTAGAGATTCCCCCAAACTTTATTCCGACCTCAAAGCATTCAACCGCAGCTATTAGGCGTCTGTTTACAACTTGTTTATTATGAAAGTATGTGCGGTAAACAGATTGTTATGTAAGAAAGAGCGTAGCGCCTGTTTGGTGGTGGGGGCGGTTAAGATCAAAGACGGCAGATATATGTACATGTGCGATGGTACTTTACATGTGTGAGGTAGCAGACTCATTCGCGTTCTGCGTCTGTCACGCGTCTCAAGAGATCTGATTCTCGTCACGTGCCCACATGCCAAGCTCCAGCATGTAAGCAGTCGCGTTTGACATGCAACACTTGAGCACATTTAACGGCTCACAGCTCTGTATTATATGGGCCGTCATCAACATCATCATCATGATCATCATCATCATCATCTGACGCGTTGTTTACTCTTGGGGAGCGTCACGTGCAATGCACGGGCACGGCACGGCTACTACAGAAATGCTTACAGGAATTCAATAGGCAAAAAGGAAAAAATGGGATGCATTTAACAGGAAAAAACAGGCAGACGGAAATGGACTTAAGAGGATGAAGATAGACCGATGAACAGGGATGGGAAAAGGGTTGGGGAAAGAAGAAGGGGTGGGAAGGAAGGGGATGAAGGTGGACGGAGAAGCATGGTTGGAAAAAGAGCTGAGGAAAGAAGGAGGAGAGACAGGGGTGGTAAAGTTGAGTAGGACGGGAGGGGATGAAGAAAATCAGGAAGGAATGGATGGGAGAAGAACTGTCTGGAAAAAGTCGGTAGGAGGCGGAAAAGGATGAAAGGGAATGGGGGAAGTCAAGGAAAAATGGATAGGAACCGGACTAGATGGAAACAGGAGGATAGACGATGTATGGCCATTCTTCCTTCAAGGCTACAGTAAACACTACTGTCAATAAACTCAATGAAAATCATAATGGAATATGTGTGGCTCACCTAACCACCTAATCTCCCCGGAATAGTCAAATTTTGGAAATCAAAGTTTAAATAAATTAGTGTCTGAATGGTTTAGGAGATAAATTGGCCTATCCCATAGAAAAGGATCAAGTAATTCAAGTAGTTCAGTTTTTGAATTACTGAAATAAGTTTTAAGCTGAAGAATATAATATTATAGTGTGGTTCAAAAAGAGCGCCGGTTTTAATATATCAAATTAAGAGGTTTATTTAAACGAAAAATTGAAAATAAATACATCAACATGTTCAATTTTATATTATATAAATTAATAATAACTAATTATAATTATTCATCTTGATAATTGGAAAATCAATATAACTATTCATTATTCAAATATTATTAGAACTATTTTCAATTTGATCGTTATAGTGCTTACCAATTTCTTATCTGACCTGCACACCTTACCTTTCACATTACCAATCTAGCAGATTCTAGCTTAACTTACTCTCTTACTTATAGCTTGTCCAGTTTACTAAGGCACCTCGACTGACTATTTATTACAGTTACATATTTCTATTTTATTACATTGCAATTTCTACTATGTTAAACCAGAGATAATCCATTCAAAATAATTAACTATAATCCGACCACTGACAAAAGAGCCTTCAAAATAAGAACTCTACTGCGCAGAGAGAGCGCACGTTATGCAATGCAGCCAGCGACCACATAGTAGAATAGACGGAGCATGCAGGCAGACTTTTGAAGCCAGCTCTAGCGCCAATACCCAACCATGATGGCGGCGGCCTTGAGTGAATCACTCCAGTAGCGAGCGCTCCGACAAGGTCACGCTCAGTTCTGCCCAGTTGTCCACACACTGCAGTGCTAATTTAATCAACCGGCTGTCACTGTCTCACTGAATTGTTTTATTGAATGGCGTTTTAGTATCATACTGCACTACAATGCCAGCGTATTGCATTGCTTCAATAAAGGAGGAAACGTTGAAGGAATAACATTTCACAGGTTCGTATATTGTAGGTAGTGTATCAAGATGGTTGGTTCAAAATTATAAATTTGGTGCAAATATTGTAGAAAATATTCAGCACTACAATTTGAGACCAAATGAACCAAATACAAACCGAACTGGAGTACTCCATCTTGTGCGATCAGACTATATTAAGTGTTTAATACTATTACTAAATTACTATTTAAGGTTGGAAAACGACACTTAATACTATAATAATAATAATTGTTTTTTTATTATAGTGTAGTACACTATTGTATTGCTGGTACGCAGTACGGATTACTGGGACTACACGCACTGCATTTTAATAGCTTGTAAATATCCTGTTATTAATTATGACATTTCCTGCTGTTTGATTTTCAGAATTGGTTAACCAAATGAAAGTATTGGGCATATAAAATTGTTCTGTGTTCAGAGCTCTGTTGATAATTGAGAGTTAATGTGATATCATGGATAATGAAGAGGAAGCATTCATTATTAATTATTATTTATTGTTATAAGCAAAAAATTATTTTTGAATAGTCAGTCTGCAACAGAAATTGCTCTACTATGCGTTTCATGGAATTGGATGATAATTTGCAAGATTGTAGAATACAGCATTTTATTAATAAAGATAATATAATTAAATATAATTATGCTGAGATGAGTAGCTTTATTTTATGCTTATATGTAATTTTCCAACAGTTCTCAAAACAAAAGATCAAATCGCAATCCAGTGTGGGTCTGTCCACCTGTTCCCCCACATTGAGAAAATTAGAATCTGACTATATGGCATTAATGTACCATTTTTGTACCTTTTTGTACCTCCAATTAAAATTTTTGTACCCCAACCCTGAACGAGATATGAGCAAAATAAAATCGGGGGAACAGGTGGACACTTGTTCCCCCACATCAAGATAATACAAATATGACTATATGGCATTAATGTACCATTTTTGTACCTTTTTGTACCACCAATGAAAAATTGTGTACCCCAACCCTAACCGAGATATAAGCAAAATAAGATCGGGGGAACAGGTGGACACTTGTTCCCCCCCATGTCAAAATTGAAATTTGACTATACCATATTAATGTACCATTTTTGTACCCTCCAAAACCACCGAGAAAAATTTTTGTACCCCTACCCTAACCGAGTTATAAGCAAAAAAAAAATGAGGGGGAACAGGTGGACACTTGTTCCCCCCCAAGTCAAAATTGAAATATGACTATACCATATTAATGTACCATTTTTGTACCCTCCAAAACCATCAAGAAAAATTTTTGTACCCCTACCCCAACCGAGTTATAAGCAAAAAAAAAAAAAATGTGGGGGAACAGGTGGACACTTCTTCTCTCTATGTCAAAATTGAAATTTGACTATACCATATTAATGTACCATTTTTGTACCCTCCAAAACCATCGAGAAAGATTTTTGTACCCCTACCCTAACCGAGTTATAAGCAAAATAAAATGTGGGGGAACAAGTAGATAGTGAATTCTAAACTTACTATATGGAATTATGAAATAATTTTTGTACCTTCTTGTACCACCAATTAAAAACTGTATTTCAACTGAAAAATTGCTTTTCAAAAGAAGGGGTATAGGTATAGGTTAATGCCAATCCTTAATAACAATTAAATTCTCAATCATTACATCAACACTTCTAATATATAACCTGTCAGGTTTCGCTCATTATAATGAGGATTGAATTTGATAAATGATAAAGTTTTGGAAACTTCAACTACCGTTGAAAGTACCGGTAGGAATTTTTATCAAGTCCCAGCTGTGTTGTTTTGGTTGAGATAAGAATTAACGGGATCAGACCCACCTAAAAATCCTTCTGTTATAATTATTTCTTATTAATAAATCTTGTATATTTTACGAATTTAATTGTTGATATATGAATGTTATGTATAAATAATCAAGAGCCAAAAATAAATCTGTGAGATTGTCATAATATATTGTCATATAACGCCACTGCCAAATAAAAACATTTCTTCCCCGATGTCGGCGACGACAAAATCACACTCAAAGTAAATAAAGTAAAAGCCTCAATACTACCATTTAATAAAATGGAGATATCTTAAAGAATTATTCATTTTTTTAAATTTTTTTTTAATTGGGTTAAAACCCTTAGCCACCGCGACCGCTATTCGATCTTTTGGTCAGTGTGAAGTTGGAAGTACATTTGTCAGAAGTGCATACAAAATTGACAGTTATGGATGCAGAATGAATAGTTCTATAGTTCCTGATAGAAATAAGCAATAGTTCCGTGAAAATAGAGAAAAAAATTGAATTGAAAAAATGTACTGCTAACTTCACGGCAAAATCTGCATTTTCTTCAGAAGTACACTTAAAACTAATAACATGAGATGGAAAATGAGAGTTCTGTATGTATAAGAACCCTCTGAACACAGAACTGCTGAGTTCTAATCGATAAATGCAACGGAACATTTTTTATGGCCATTTGAAATTTGAAAATCTGAAAATCACACATTTTTATCAGAACTACACCTTATTGGAATATTTGAGGGATGCAATTGAGAGTTCTATATGTATAAGAAGCCCCTGAACACAGAACTGCTGAGTTCTAATCGATAAATGCAACAGAAAATTTTTTATGGCCATTTGAAATTTGAAAATCTGAAAATTCCACATTTTTTAATTATATCTGATTCAATATAGCTATGAAGGAACATGTGAGAAATATGATTCCATGCTCAGAAATGCTAAAAAATACTTAAATAATCATTTTTTAACAAAAATAAAATAAGAACTTGAAGATCAGTACAATGTCTGGGTAGGAGATACGGATATTATTCTATTTCAAATCTAAAGTAGCATCGATTTTGAAAAATGCTTATAATTTTGTTAAATTTGGACAGATTGATTTGAAAACTCAGGAAAATGTTAATAGTATGAAGAGAAACGTCCATGATTTTTTGTAGAATTTTCCTATGACTCCTTCCCTTCCTAAGACAAAAAAACTATAATATGGAGGTTGAGATGCTAGGCGGGAATTTTCAAAAGTCGCGCTCCGTTCAGCTGCCGCGCGCCAAGAAACTCGATTGGATCAAATTGCGTGCGTTACAACACTATTGGTTAGTTCCTAAACAGATATTCATATATTCACATCTCTCTATAAAAGTGGCAGCCTATGAATTTTTTCCTCTTTTTTCCTTCCATTTTCAATACCAAACACAAAGAAGAACAAAGTAGATCAATAATGTTGTACTTTTCAATGACCTCACGAATAATATTCGAAAAGAATTGCTTGAAAAACTATTTCATCAATTTCATTATATATATATATCCTCACAATATTATTACCCTCACTATATAAAATAGTGAGGGTATTACCCTCCTTGGAAGAGGAAGAATGAGCCTCTTTACAAAATATTTTCTTGTTTTACTTTCTCCTTCTATCTTTGTCACTTCATCGGCGATTGTGTCGGCGTTTGAAACCATAGTTCGTTCACCTTGAGTCAGACGTTGATGGATGCTTGGGTTTCCCAGTTTCAAGAAATTGGGATGAGGTGAATTCCATACATACGTGATTCAATAGACACGAAACACAACAGACTTTCATTCTTGTATTGGTATTATTATCAATGACTTTACTCCCATGTCTTGAAAAATTCCAGGATTTGTTGGGGTTCCAGTAGAAGATATTAGGCGATAGATGATGTTTCACGAACTCAGCAACAATAATTGAACCAGGAATGGATTAAGAATAATTTATTATTGAATTTACTGTATACAATCAACCGTTGAGGATCAACTAAATAATGTATTAAACACATACAATGTGCTGTGTAAAATTCAACCGCCGTAAAATTATTGTGGTGTATGTTTTTAATTACCAACTCACCTCGATGAATATTTCGGGAATTGAACCCGCCGGTAGCTGCAGTCGGTGGAATTATTTCTAATTCAAACTGGAGGATGATCGTCTTTCCTCCCGATACCACATGAATCGTCTCTCGCCGGATTGAACAGCATTCGATTGTCGTATGCGACGATATAATCTCATGCAGTCCAATTCGCCGAGAGATATTCCATCAATATAATAAATAAATCATAGTAAAGAAGACACAGGAGTCTATGCCGGGCGGATTGTGTTCTGAATGTTTTAACATTTGCTAATTAAAACTTCTATCGCCAATCCATCCGGGATAAACCCATACTACTGAATCGAATTATTTTCATACCTCAAATATTCAGCTCATGACAGCTCAGAAGCACATAATTAGGCTTATCACTAATCAGAGCAGAAGAGTAAATTCATTTCCATTATTCAAGAAACTTTGCATTTTGCCTTTAAGATATTTGTACATTTTCAGAGTAACTCAATTATTTTATAAAAGATGTAGTGAGTATAATAGGTTTTTCAATGTTAGTTATAGAAGAGAATTGCGGCTAATTTTGCCTCTTCCTAGATTGGAAGCTTACAGGAGATTCTACAATTTTATTGCACCTAAATTTTTCAATGTCTTGCCAGCAAGTGTAAAAGAGTCTGAAACGTTTTACAAATTTAAAAAATTATTATTTGCTTGGCTTTTTGAAGTTGAGAATATGGAAAAGCTACTTTTTAACTAATTCAAGCTCATTCAATAGATATGTTGGTAATTCTTGCTTGGAAAGTTGCTGATTACAGAAAATTTGAAAAAAAATTATTGTATTGTGTTTTTATCGATGTGGTTTTGGAGTACAAACAGCACAACTATCGTTTTTATTTTTTTATTGTGATGGTAACCCTCAAAACGGACCATAGTGTCTATATTCTTCTAACGTTTTTTAAATTATTTTTGTAAATTCATGGATAATAATTATGTTAATTAATTCATTCATTTATTTATTATTCCTAGTTCTTTTAAAATATCATTAGTCTTAATTCTACATATTTTTTGCGTATTTCATTTTCTGTATTAACATACTGTTTTTTATTTTCATTTTGCATTGTCCGAGATATGAAAAGAAGAATATATTTATTTATTTATTTATTCAAATTAGGTGTAGGCTACTTCTGATAAAAATGTGGAATTTTCAGATTTTCAAATTTCAAATGGCCATAAAAAAATTTCTGTTGCATTTATCGATTAGAACTCAGCAGTTCTGTGTTCAGCGGGTTCTTATACATACAGAACTCTCATTTTCCATCTCATGTTATTAGTTTTAAGTGTACTTCTGAAGAAAATGCAGATTTTGCCGTGAAGTTAGCAGTACATTTTTTCAATTCAATTTTTTTCTCTATTTTCACGGAACTATTGCTTATTTCTATCAGGAACTATAGAACTATTCATTCTGCATCCAGAACTGTCAATTTTGTATGCACTTCTGACAAATGTACTTCCAACTTCACACTGACGATCTTTTGTGGCATTAGAAGAATTATTCATGCTGAGAATTAAATTATAATGTATTACTCACCAGTATAAATTTCTGGAAATAGAATTGTTATTTCCTTGGTGACAGTTCACTCGTTCAGCTGTCTATTTTTATGGATCTGAGTAACTTTAATGGTCAATTCATGCCTGATATGAATTATAAATATTTTTTTGGTGTGATTTGAGTGTGCGATAATGTAATTAATAAATTTTAAATAATGTGAAAATTCACACAGTTGGCATCTTGATTTTGATTAGTGAGGCATCTGGATAAATGAAAAACATTCAATATTTTATTTATTTATTCAATCTCTCGAAAAAGGTAGGGATGCTGTACAATGTGTACATAGCATTATTTAAAGTATATTATTATCGAAATAACATGTATTCATTTGATTATTAAGCCACAGATGAAGCACTATTTTCTTAATAGACATGACGTCAAATCGCGTGATCCATTTTCAGATCCGTGAACCAATCATATTACAGATTTTGGCAATTTTGTTCTAAAACATTCGATGAATCTAAGCCTTTGTAAAATTAAGGATCATCGCTCTCTTCCGTTCTGACCACCCATGAAGGAGCATCTCTCCTATTAGAGCACAAGTGTACAGAAAGTTTTATGTATATTTAAATGTAAAAATAATCAGTGTATAAATGTCAGACTCTTAAATTCATGTGAAAGCTGTGATATTCCAGGAATTAAAGTCGCGATAGGGAAAATTACCAGAATCAACCCGGAGCCTAGATGTCCTGAGGACATCACACGAGATGGCGGACCAGCCTCTAGACTTCGACTAGAAGGAGTATAAATCTATGCTTCAAATGAGTGAGTGATTTGATAGCGTAAAAATATGGCCATCGCGGTTCTCTAATAAAGTGAAAATTCAGATAAAATCTCAGTGAAAATTAAGAGATAAATTCGTCGTCTATGAGCTCATAGTAGGGTATAAGAATTCATATATTTGTTATTTTATGAAGTTCCGAGTGCAAAAGCGAACTCACTAACATATGCTCTATGATCATCTATATAATTGAATTATCGAAAAATATAAATAATCTTTATTTTTTTTTTAAATATTTTAAGCCCTCATTGGAGCAAATCTAGTCGAAATTGGTAAGATCATTTTCGGTAACGTTTCTTCTGTGCCTAATATGTCTTCATTCTCTCGGATCTCTGAAGTCTCTGCTCATCTGTGATGTTGTAATCTTTATTTTATTGAAAATATGAATTTTTGAATGAGCTATTATTATAGCCATCATATTTGCATATTTGTTGTATTGCTAATTACTGAAGAATATATCTCCATTTACACCAGAGTACTGGGTATTCTAGTCATTATTTCTGTCCCGTCTTTGGCAGCCTCAAAGGATATTTATTATTATTCTAAATATAATTACTTATCTATTTGCTGGCCATGCGTGGCATTATTTTACATACAAGTGTCCACCTGTTCCCCCTCATTTCTTTTTTGCTTATAACTCGGTTAGGGTAGGGGTACAAAAAATTTTCTCAATGGTTTTGGAGGGTACAAAAATGGTACATTAATATGGTATAGTCATATTTCAATTTTGACATGGGGGGGAACAAGTGTCCACCTGTTCCCCCACATTTTTTTTTTTGCTTATAACTCGGTTAGGGTAGGGGTACAAAAATTTTTCTCGATGGTTTTGGAGGGTACAAAAATGGTACATTAATATGGTATAGTCAAATTTCAATTTTGACATGGGGGGGAACAAGTGTCCACCTGTTCCCCCTCATTTTTTTTTTACTTATAACTCGGTTAGGGTAGGGGTACAAAAATTTTTCTCTGTGGTTTTGGAGGGTACAAAAAATTAATATGGTATAGTCATATTTCAATTTTGACATGGGGGAACAAGTGTCCACCTGTTCCCCACATTTTTTTTTTTTGCTTAGAACTCGGTTAGGGTAGGGGTACAAGAATTTTTCTTGGTGGTTTTGGAGGGTACAAAAATGGTACATTAATATGGTGTAGTCAAATTTCAATTTTGACATGGGGGGAACAAGTGTCCACCTGTTCCCCTCATTTTTCTGCTTATAACTCGGTTAGGTAGGGGTACAAAATTTTTCTCGGTGGTTTGGAGGGTACAAAAATGGTACATTAATATGGTATAGTCAAATTTCAATTTTGACATGGGGGGGAACAAGTGTCCACCTGTTCCCCCTCATTTTTTTTTTTTTGCTTATAACTCGGTTAGGGTAGGGGTACAAAAATTTTTCTCGGTGGTTTTGGAGGGTACAAAAATGGTACATTAATATGGTATAGTCAAATTTCAATTTTGACATGGGGGGGAACAAGTGTCCACCTGTTCCCCCGATCTTATTTTCCTTATATCTCGGTTAGGGTTGGGGTACACAATTTCTCATTGGTGGTACAAAAAGGTACAAAAATGGTACATTAATGCCATATAGTCATATTTGTATTATCTTGATGTGGGGGAACAAGTGTCCACCTGTTCCCCCGATTCTATTTTGCTCATATCTCGTTCAGGGTTGGGGTACAAAAATTTTAATTGGAGGTACAAAAAGGTACAAAAATGGTACATTAATGCCATATAGTCAGATTCCAATTTTCTCAATGTGGGGGAACAGGTGGACAGAGCCATCCAGTGTTCACTTGGTAAGAATAAGATAGAGTGATTTATTAAGTATTATTATTCCCATTATTATTGTCGATTAGCTGATTAGAGATTTAATTATTATGTGAAATATATAGGCAAATCTATAGTTGGAATATATAGCTTCAATTATTACGTGAAAATATATAGGCAAATCTATTATTGAAATGGTTCTTGAGAAAAAGGTACACACAGTATGTTTTAGAGGGAACGGAATTAATCGGAGCGCTTCGCCTCGTTTTCTCGTCTATGTTCTACCGAGAATATCAGGAGAACGGCTGATCTTAGAAAAAAAATGTTCAAATGAAAAATAAAATTCAACTTTTTATCTAAAACTTTCTCGCTTACGAAACTTGCCTACCCTAAAGATGAAAAATTTCCTCGCTTACCAACTTTTTTATGTCACGTTTTCAAATGTATGAAAAACTTTCAACTTTTTTTACTCGTGAAAGTTGAATAAACTGAAAACTGGTAATTTGAGTTACACCATTAGAATCAGTGTTTTATTAGGTATAAGAACACCAAATTTGAAAATTTTAACTTAATCCTAAGGGGACTAAACGACGTTGTATTTGAAACTCGCGCACTACAATTTTGAGCTTCTGTGAGCTCCATTTCGCGTTTCTATACCTAACCATGATGGCGGAATTGGCTTCACTACCCGTAATGCTGTAGTAATAGGATCACACCGTCTATTCTACTATGTGGTCGCTGAATGCAGCAGTTTATCTCACTCGCTCACTAGAGTAGTGGTACTGTGATACTGTATCACTTCAGTGATACGATGCGCGAAGGTTCTTTTGTCTGTTGCCAGACTATAGTTAGTCTATTGTTCAACGTTAGGAGAACATCATCAGATTGTGAGGGAAACCTGGAGAAACTAAAGTTGATGACAAATCACATCATCCAAACACAGTTCAAAAATGCATTAGAAATCATTGCAAAAGTAGTATAAATAGCACATTGCACCACAACAACCTAGCAAGAAAAGAGAGAGAGAGAGAACTGCTGCTTATCATTGGTTTCCCGAAGAAGAATGCCAGATGTTTATGAAAAATGACTTGTGTAACGCAAGGGAATTGTCTGACAGCCACTACAGTGGATTCATAATGTGTGTCGCTGAAAGTGAGTGCTGTGGCATGGATGATGGTTGGTGGGTGGGGGGGGGGGGGAGGCGCATTGTTACAACGTGGCAAGATACAGCTCTGAAAATGATAACCCTAATTGGAACAGGCAACCCGCATACCTCAGGGAGTTTCCCTATTCTCTTATTGCAGTCTGCGCGTGCGCGTGTGTGGGTATTTGCGTGCATGTCATATCCTGTAATGGCCATCAATCTCTTTGTCTCCTTTCCACAGCTAGTGAGTGTGCAACGCCACACACGATAATGATACATTAGTCGCTGGAAAGAACACATACAATGAACATTACAACCTTATTATGTGTTTCAGCCAAACCGATGACAGTGTACAGTGTAGGCGGTGACATTGGGACAATCATTCTATTTTTTGAAGAGACATGGAGCTTAATAATTCTATTCAACAGAAAGATGTTTATTATAAAGTATGGGTATCATAAAAATACTCTTGAATATTGTAATATTCACCCATCAGAAGAGATCGGTATCAAAATAATTATTTCCTTCGGAATAATCATTTCATATTCACTATAGTCCGATTCACGTCAAGCATTGTTTATATGAGGAGCATTGATGCCAAGTTTCATTGAGAGAGAAAGAGAAAACTGCACCAAACGTGTTTGTTGGGACTGTGTGCGACAACAATGCACAGTGCGGCAACTATGCACATTGCGAATAGGATAGAGACATCAGCAACTGCCTTGTGCTGAACAAGGATAGCAAACTCCCATCTAAGCAATGCTGACTTCTTGACGTGAATCGCACTATACAGCATTAATTTTTCATACTTGTTTATTGAAATTGAATACATATTATTATTGATTATTTTGTATATTAATCAATTCAGGAGAAATCTTCTTAATGTGGAAGGAAATACAGTAGTTAGTAAAACATATTAGTGAACATTTATATGTATCAGCGACATTTCCAATGTGGGAGAAAATAGTGTTGGTAAAACCAAAGACGATAGGGAACTATTAAGTATTCTAATTGTCTCTGGTAAAACTATCAATCTATATAAAGAATGAAATGTAGCACGAAGTATCAGCATGACTCTATTGAACAACTTCAACCCATTCACAAAATAAATATAATATCTCTTGAAGTTTCAACGACTTTTTGAAACTACGGTGCTATTGTTGTACTAGACCAAACTGTAATAACAGTTTAAATAATATTGTGATGAGAATAGGCTAGCAATAATAACAAAAACCAACAACCTGCCAGATAATATAACAGATGACTACTAATGGGTTGTGACAGTGTGACAGGTATCAATGGCGAGCACTTAATTTCAACAGCTATTGAATGATCTCGAATTAGTTGAAGTGTCGGATGCAGTTTCATAACATTGTAGGCGGAGTAAGTACACGGTTTTCTCATTACAGAGTGGCATATGCCCTGCTCCCATGCTCCTCTGCCCTGTACTGAAGTCAACATCCATTTCACAATGATGGCTGCTGCTAGATTCTGAACAATGCAACAGATTACCGGCTGATGAGAGTAATTAGTTAACTCTACAACTTTGAAATTAACTAACGTGAGCTTCAGATGGAAGTTTCTCTACCCTATACAGCACTAATAGGTAGTTTCGGTTCTAGTCTTTACCGGAAATAGAATACACAACGTTATTTGCAGTGGTTCAGTAGTTCCGATACGGCATGTTGGAAATGAGGAAAAAGACAGAGTTAGCAATAACGCCTCTTCCTGTAATATTTCATATAATATTGAGCAATACTTCAAAATTAAGCCAATCAAATTCAATTCCATTTCAATCCATTAACACGAATTTATAATCATAATTTTATATGGTTTAGGAGAGAAACATCCTAATGCGACTAAAGCCTGGTTTTCATTAGTAGAGTTAGTGGTAGAGTTCCCTGGGCGCGTACTAACTATCTTGTGAACTCTCCCAATGAAAACGTTCATAGTAGAGTAGAGTGATGGTAGAGTAATTGGTTTTGGTAGAGTAGAGTGGGATAGCACCGTGTACTCTACCACTTGCCTTCCCCCACCACCGCTTCTCACTCTACTCTACCACCACTATCCTAATGAAAACAGTCTCGAGCTAGTAGAGTAGAGTCGAGTAGAGACATTTTAAGGTTAGATCTGTTCACTAGACAACACACTTTACCTACTATTCTCAATTGTAATGAAAACAGCTACTCGACCAAGTAAGTAGAGTAGAGTTAGTACGGTAGAGTTAGTATGCTATTTACTCTACCACTAACTCTACTAATGAAAACCAGGCTTTATTGACGGGGAAAGTAGAGACGGATAGTTACTGGTGGCCAGTAATTGCCTCTTCAACTTTCCCTGTCTAAATGGTTTCTTTCCACTCTAGCGGAAAGTAAACACTGGCGGCCAGTAAAAACAAACCTCTTTGTTTTTACTTGCCACTTCACGGAAATAGCGGATCACCATTACTAGCCGCCAGTAGCTTTCCGTCTCTACTTTCCCCGTCTATAAGCTGCTTAAAACTTTTTTCTATCAAATTTTGATAAAATAATGAATTCGGGAATGACGTTATATATGTTCATTGCACCTCAACACAGAAATTTGCAGTCCTGTAATAAATATTGGTAAATTTAAAAAGTTAAGAGAGATTAGAAACGAAATCAAATGAAACGATGCACATAAAAATCAATTGAAAATTTGAAAGAAATTATTTTAATTTGGAAAATTTGGAGCCATACTAAAAATACAGACTCACTCGTTAAGAAATACAGACTTTTCAAAAGAATCTTTCAACATTTTTTTAACCTTTAGTCTGTTAAGATTGAAAAATCTTTTTGATCAAAGTCTTTCATTTTAAGACTTTTCTCAAGTGTTCCACTAGTTCTTTCTCATGAACAGAAATCATACGAAAGCATGAAGAAAAAAATGAAATGCACCCCAATAAAGCCCTATTTCTCAATTGTTTTCACACTCACAGTTCTTTTACCCTATTCTCTCTCTCACTCTCTCGCTCCCTCCCACTCTCTCTCTCTTCCTTCAAGTGAGCTCAGTTACAATCATCCACTTTGCCGTCTCTTTCCATCTAACTGACTTCCTCGCTCTCTCTTTCTCAATCTCTCTCTCGCTCTTCCGCCGTTCTCTTTCGCATTAATCATTCGTATACTTCAGACTCTTTCTACCCCTTTTTTGCACGTTCCTAAAACACGGTGTTCGCTCGAGCTTGTTTGGAGTAAACATGGCGATGAATATTTGACGACCAAAAGACAAACATCCAACGAAAGAATACGCGCTGACTGAAAGACTAGACGCTCCTCGAGATAGACGAAAAAAACGGAAACGTTTCTCTTGTTGCAACTGACATATATACTTCAATGCGGCAGGAAATAGCTCTATTCCTCCAAGGTGAGGATTCCAAGGCTAGATAATCAGAGAAATTTGAATCCGTCCAAATCCAATCAGTCTGATCTATAATTTATAGTAATCAAACACTATTTTTATAGTTTTCCCCACGCACGGATCAATAGTCCATGCGGGGGAATAATTATTGTTCCATGTATTGTTTTTATTTTATCATGTATTGTGCTTTTCATTTGGGATAAAGTTGAATATTGATTGATTGAAACATTGAGTAGAATGTTTCAATTTTTCGGATGAATCAGCTGTTTACAGATAGAGAAAGAAACGTATGGAGCCTCTCAACAATCATTTGCCATCCGTTTACATTGTTCTTAGTATCAAAATAACAAATATAATACAATATTCCAGATTATAGAAGAACAAGAATGATGAATAAACAAAACTACAATATTTATGATAAAACTAGATTAGATGTCGTACTGGCTGAAAGGAATATGATTATTTGAACTGTTCGGAATCACCCTAGTTATTTCCAAAACCTCTTAAATGCTCAATTGTCTGCCACTGTTATTGAAATACAGAAGCTTTACTTTCCACTCGACCTTGATAGCCCAGCCAAGCTAGATCATAAAGTGAGTCTAGGTTCTAAAAATGAACATAAGGTTGGAAATGATCTTAAACCACTTTGGGCATCTCAAATATACCTGTCGGTTCTATCAGGATCATCTGTGTTTCTCGAACTATTCCCGATAGTTTCTCTCGAAAAATTACCCCTTGTTTGAAAAATCATAACTCCATAGCTTCTGAACTTAGAGGAATGAGTTAGGCACCAATCTCTTGGAAATTGTATCTCCTTGAACAGAGGTGAGAATGATTTTTTCTGTTCAACGCTTGGTTTCGAAGTAAATTGCAGAAAACTAGAACGGAACCAAAAATTCGAGGTTTTTTGGGCATTCTATATAACGCCGTACTCAGAAACTGTCGCAAACTCATATTAGCCTTATTTGGGATGCCCAAAGTGGTTTAAGATCATTTCCAGCTTTACGTTTTTTAGGACCTAGAAGTCTAATTTGCCTGGGGTATGAAGAAATGATTGATTATTTACAGTCAAATGTTCCGCAATATTGAAGTCCTCATTCTGTTTATTTCAATCTCTTAAATGTTCTTCTACCCTTCACTTAAACTACAAATAACTGCTATCAGCAATGATGAATTGAGGCCTTTAATGAGATATTGCAATGAGGCCTGATAATTGAGTACCATTGATAAGAGGATACTGATTACTGATTGATGTGATAACAAATGAACATCCCTAGCAGAATATCGCTTAATAATATCGATGATTAGCCCACAAAGCCAGAGCCTCGAGTGGTAGATTAACCTAATTAGCAGTTATCCACTCCATACAAAGTAGGCTATCAATTCATTCCAAACAGGTACAGTACTGCGCCACTACTCTATTCACAGTACTCAAAGCTTATGAAGGATTTTCGCGGTGGTATGCCAGTTGAATTTCAATATAACCTTCACTCACGTTCCAGAATACATGTATCATATGTGGCAACCAATGAGACAAACTGAGCTACATGAGTGTCAGATATGCCTCGGTCACACGTTGCCAGTCAAGTACTTTTCTGGTTTATTTCTGAAATTCCAGATTTTCAGATTTTAGAAACTAGTCCAGTATCCTATTACCCAGAAATTGTTTTGTGTAATTTTTTGGGAATTTTTAATGAGTGCCAAAAAAACACTGATAGGGACGAAAAAATAAAAAACCAACTTGTCCCTTATCGATTACTATCATAATTATAGACATTATAGACGAACGCTATTCCATTTTTCGAGAATGGTATTATAGGTGACTCATTAAGGTGTCACAAATGGCATCCATTCTTATTACATTTATTTACATAATTCTTATATACAAACAGTAATCGCCTGGCAACAGAAAAGTTTTCAGTCGACTAACAAACAACTGGTGGGCTCATTATGACACCATTCGCATATATTATGTAGTTGGTTCATTCATGATAATAATAAGAATAAATGTGATGTAGCATTTCATACAACTCTTTTGTTACTTATAATATCCCGTCTTTCGGAGGAGACGAAAAGCCTTCCGTTCCAACTGCCTAAAAACAGTCGTCATCACTCATCATCAGCCCACAGCCAACAGTCTCATTGAGTTTCATTGCCCACGCACAAGCCTAGAGCTCATGTTGGCATCACAATCAGGAAAAAAAATAAGGAAAAAATCGTTTTATTGCGGGAATTAGTGTTGCCTTACCAGAAATTTTAGAAATAACACATCACACTGGAATACAGCCTACTAGATAGTTTCTCTCCATCTGCAGCAGCTGTCGCTTTCGTTTGATTCACTGCTAAGGCCGAAGGCACACTCAATTGAAATATATTGGGCGTAATATGAAGAGCAAAAGCGTCATCTATCTGAGCTAAGAAAAGGAGCGGGGAGCGGCCAGATATCAATTAAGTTCAGGTCGGTCCCATATGGCGAAAGCCCAACTACACATTATGCTGGCTCGGTTTATCCTCAGTGTTAAGGGTTAATTGTTATTTAGGAGACCCTCAGGTCCCTCTAGCCTACCTACCATACTGCGTCTCGGATGAGAAATAGAGAGAGGGAGAAAGAGAGAGTGAATTGGTATGTAAGATACAGTAAGAGTAAGATGGAGACATGCACTAAGAGAGTGATTCAGTACCTTTCCACGCAACCTGCTGTCAGACTCAATGAACAGAACCTCAACACCACGTTCAGTATGTGCCAGTGCCTCGAAAACATCATTCTC
This sequence comes from Laodelphax striatellus, assembly GCA_017141395.1. Lineage (NCBI taxonomy): Eukaryota > Metazoa > Arthropoda > Insecta > Hemiptera > Delphacidae > Laodelphax > Laodelphax striatellus. The sequence goes on along the minus strand of CM029534.1, from coordinate 38,920,655 downwards.
AGCTTACTTCGAGTTTAGAATAGATGTTGAAATAGATAATTTCGAGAATATGACGTCATTCTTAATTTACATTGAGCTGATAATTTTTCATTCGATATAATTGAGAGATCTCAAAAATATTTCTCTCATGAATGGGATATTAAAGAAGAATTTCAAGAAAAGGAAATAAATAAATGGCATATTTATGAAACAATAATTTTCATTGTCAAACCACACTTCTTCCATCCCTGAAGCATTTTGTTCTTCCTGTTCTAACGGAAATCTTAATGCTCTGTCAATACTACAGTATTTAATTATTATTGTACACCACTATCAATTATATCAATCATCAAATACTGTAATTAAAAAACCATAAATGACATGCATTCTTTCATTATTTTCAAGCTGAAAAGGTCATCTTGGTCTTCCCTGAAGTTATTTACCATTTTTCCATGCATGCAATGCGTGTTTTATCAATTGAAATTACATTGATTCATTGTTTGTTCCATGTTCTGTGTTCCATCAACTGAATCGAGAAATCAAACTAGTTCTGACACATACACCAAATTTCCTCATTACTGAGATTTATTGCTTATGCATGATATACCCATTTACTCCACAGTCCAACTCGAATTAATGAGAAGGAATTGGGTCAAACCATTCGAGAGCAACATCAATAAAATTATTCTCTTTTGTCGTCGAAGTGAATCGCATTCCAATGTCTGGTCGTATACTTTTCCAATAAAATCCCAACAAACTCTCCATCAATCTCAATATTTTTGATTAAAGTACTGTAACTATTGGTCTATGTCTTTTCCTTATTAGTTCGTGTTGAGATTTGAAATGTTTTGTCGATGCGAAATGCGAAAAAAGTTCAATCTAACAATGCCTCATGTTTCAAGCAATCAAACATAAGAAAAATTATCAGAGAACATTTCTATATTTGAAGTCTTCAATTCCAAATATATTCAATAGCTCCCATTTCTCGTTTCAAACAGAGAAAGGATTGATAACTTTCTAGCGAAAAATTGAAATTCAATTCATAGTCCGTTAAAAAAGGAGGAGTTTGAAAAAGCGGGATATAAGAACATGTACATGTACAAGCATGAAGAGTACCCCCATCTGAATAACAAATTATGATGCCGGTTCCTAGGTTGTCACAAGTGCTTGTTTCGGTTCATACCGGATGCTGGATGTTGAATTGCGTCTGTTTGCTTTCTATCTGATAGCATGTGTGGAGTGACTGTCTGTGGGGGCAAACAATACAGAAAACAATGAGAATGACATATTATTGGACATGGGCGGACATTAACGTTGGCGGTAAAGCTCGAAATACTCACACAGATCCTCCGTGAGAAACTTGTGGAGGATAGGCAAGTTGTCTTCGGTGAATTAAATGAGATGAAGTTTAGTGAGATCAAATTAAGTGGGATGAATTTCAATGAGAAATAAAAGCTTTGACACGTTGAAAACGCATTTTCAAACAGGAGTTCCTATTATAATATAAAATATTATTAAATATTATTTGATCCAATATATTGTATTATCTGAAAATAGTGTATGAATGGATTGAATTAAATCTAATGATAAGCTGTTTGTCTGATCAAATACATTCGTCATTATGAAATTAAAATCATGATTGCAGAAAAAATTCCTGTATGCAGTGGAAAAAAAATTGCAAAGAAATAAGAAATTTGGAAGGATTGAGGGATTACTAACCAAGGAATCATTGTCACTTGAAGATTATTATACAATATGGTGAAACAGCAGTACGATGATAATTATGGTGAGATTTGGAATATTATTATAATATCCAACGTTAAAGATTTCGAAGGCTAACTTTTTAAAATGGGATTAAACCTAAATAATTTTCTCCTCTTCAACAAATAAGGTTTTTCATGAGCGTTAAAAGCCTATATTGAAGTTTGGCAGGAGGCATCATTCACAAAACATCATTAGAAGAGGAACTGAATCGTCATTCAACTACTTCAACTTTTGATCTCACCAATTCACTCATTCGAAACGCGGTACTCAAGCCAGGCTCAATTCAGCGTTGAGGAATTTTGATCGCGTGGAAAATCTTCTCGTGGATGAAGCGCGACAATTCATTGAAGACGCCGAAGGCGATACTATATTTTGGCAAAGTTCAACGCTAAAATCTCTATAAAACGTAGCTTAGAGCGTACTCAAAGTTTCGTCTCTTTGACGCCAGAAACTCTCCTACAGAATGTCATCAACTTTTCAATTTAAAAGTTGATAATTTAATTTTATCGCTCGACTTTCGTTCCATTGTCGGTGGCCGATGTGATTCTATGGATGAATTTCCTGCCATTCAACTTATTTACGCGGCGGCCATTCTCTCCGAGGTTACTTTCGTTCGACAGCAGCCCGCAACTTCCATCGAGGAGCTAATATGTTCGCGTTAAATGACTGTAAGTGAAGTTGAGAGCCAGCTATTTGATCTCGAGGGCCCTGTGGCGGAAATTCATGTTGTAACTCGATAGTTGGAACGAGCGAGAGAGTAACTTGCGAGATTGTTGGAGAAGGAGTGAGAGAATCACAGAGTGTAATAAGAAAGTGATGTAATTATTTTTTGCTACTTAATGGCGGTTCTATAGTAGCTGAAGACCAACTTTTAATGAAACTTCATCGATCTGAGGCACGAACGAAAGATGTGGAAATTTCTCAACAGTATCATAAGTTGGCAAAGAGGAGAGAAGAAAAATCTGTTGATGTTAGAAGTCTACAAGAAAAAGGAGAGGAGAGAAGAGAGTTATCCGATCAGGATACGAGGAAGAACGACAAATGAGATCGTAGAAACTGAAAATTATTATCCCAGCAAGCCGCTGACAAAGCCAGAAGGATAGTGAGGCCAAGGATAAAATAAACACTTCCTCACTCTTCATTACAGCTCTCTCCATTTTCTTTTCAGCTTTCAACACAGAATCCCTAACTTCTGCTTCGGAGTAATCCAGCCAGACGGACCGGATAAGATTCCTGGGAATCTTTTTTCCCAGTGTTTTATTCAAATGAGGTGGGCCGATAGTATCTGATGAAGCCGGAACGCTCGATTCGGAAAAGTTGGACGCAACTTGTTTCGAAAGAAGATTAAGACTATGGCGATATACAGATGAAGCAGGAGGAGGCTGCACTTGGGCTACGAATGGACAATTAATGGTGTGATTGCCTGGAAGTTCCAAATTAGCTCGAAAATTCTCAGAAGGGTCAATATAGGGTTTTTAATCCTGCCTCTTCAAAGCTTCGCTTGTCATTCTTCAATAAACTCTCAATTGACTTCTGAGAAAAATTACAATCAACTTGGATATTAAGATTTGTTTTCATGAAAAGTCATTCAGTCAAAGTTTGTTTATAAAGATTATGACTGGTACATGCTGTTCAAAACAATTGGTTTTTTGCTTTGTATCCGTTTATGGGGTCGGAAAGTATTTCTTCGGAACAAATATATCTATTTCAGAATTAATCGAAATAATACTAGAGTATTACACAAGAAAATACTCTAGGAAAAAATAAAGCTACTTTCCTGTGAGTAAAAGTAAGTTGATAGTTTTTCTAGACTAAAATTATTAATGAGATTATTAGGCAATGCCATAACCTATGGACAATTAAGTTGAAATTAGGGATTGAAACAGTTTTGGGCGAATGCCTGTTGTTTCTTTCCACCTATGGTGTGTGTATTGTCAATTAAATAAAATAAATAAAGTAACTTCCTGTAAAAATTCACTGGAAAATACTAAAGCTACCTAGCAACGTTGTTTGATGTATTTACATTTGTTGTTCAATGGACTAATTATTGTGAACAAGACTCAAGGTCAAATCCCACATACTATTCCAGTCTCAGTTCAGTTTGGCCCAGTGTTCTGTGATTGGTCCGTCATCATTAACGCATGCGCGAGACTGAACTGATGTGTGAGAATCAACCTTCATTCAAATAATGTGATACTTTGATGCTACAGTAAAAACAACACAACATTGGAGCAATGAAAAATCAACAGATTAATACAAATCCACAACTGAACTGAATGAATTGAATTTCTTGTACCAAACTCCAACCTCTTGAAATTGAACTGAGCTTCAACATTGAATTTGCATGAACAGAATATTCCTAATGATCAGTGGCGCATGACAAGTCAACAGGCATATCATGAGATCGGATTACAGGGTTATGGTGACGTCACAAGACTAGTGAACAAATGGAACGTATACCAGCAGCCACTATCCTTATACATTATAAACTACACATAACGTTGTTGTATTGCATAATATATGCGGCCGGAGACACGAAGGTGTAGATAGGTATACGGGCCGTGTAGATTATTAATGTGACCTGGGATGTGTTGGGTTAGCTGATTGGAGCAAGGAATCGCACAAGACGCGGGGAGATGCAAGATCAGACATCAAACGCCAATAGAGACTACTACAATATGCAATCAAGACCTCCGTAGATCAACAATGCTGATGTGGGGGGGGGATGGCCTTCAGCTATCAGGGCTTGGTATCATTCACCTATTCGAGCATTGCATTTTAATCTAATTAGATCAGCTCTTTGGTATGCTCGCTACCGACTCATTCTGAAACCAAATATAAATTCATCACCAAATGTTATGATCTTAGAGACCTTATTTTCGAGTTGGATAAATATCTCAACATTAGACTGGATCGCTCAAAACTTGAATCATATTTCAAGTTTTCGAAACCAAAAATGAATTCATTTCATAGAGAAAAATAAATAAATAATATAAGTCATTGTAATCAAGCTGGTTATCTCAATATATCTCACTAATTGGAGTGGTCCGTAGCCGAGGGCGATAAGCGCCTGTCCGATAATCCAAAGGTGCCAAGATCGAATACAGATCAAATATACAATCTTACATTCAATTTTACAAACATTTTTTCACATTTCTCGATAGAAAAGACAATCAACAGACGATAGTTGACGCGAATTGAAGGCAGTTGGAATGCAGTGATACAGACCAATATCAATCTATCGACCAATATATTATCATCCACTGTGTGAAAATTCAAGGTTATTTGTATTAATAATTAGCCTAATTGTAATGATACTATTGATAATACTGGGAATGATACTAGATTTCGTTATTCAAAAGGTTTGAAGTTTGATAAGAATAGTGGCACGTGGAGGATTATGAAGAGGGAATGTGGAAGGAGAAACTATGACAAAGTTATAGAGGAATCAGAGAAAGTGATAGGGGGCAACAACACTTAGAGAATCTGTCTCTCACTCAATCCAAGTTCTTGGTCGTGATGGAGAATGATGAGAATATTAACAGATTGTGTCTTCTATGAGAGAGGTGGTCCTTTGAGTGTTGAGACGGACGGTCACAACAGAAGATAATACCGTAATATAAAACAGTCACGGAGCTCGGGTCTCAGATCGTCCCAACCTTACAATAATAATTCTCAGCCGGGGCAACTTGCTGTGTTTCGGACGAGCCTCATTTTTCGAGGATCGCACTTAATATTCTCGGTGAATTATAGGTGGTAGCTGGCGAAAGTGGTATCGGTTCAAGGCGAACTTGGAAGCGACAAGAAACTTGCACTTCTGGCTGAGATTATCTTCGCTCTGCCTTGCCTTCTGGTCACCCACCACTCCTTTCCAGTTACTACTTGATCTTTGTTGTGGAAATATCTAGCTTGCAATTCCTGTTCGAACCCTTCATTCATTGACTTTGATCTAAGTTATCTGGTTTCTTTTTTATCATTAGGAAGTTAGTTTTAGAAGGAGTCGCCATTGCTATACGAAAACAACTCAAACCCCTGGTGAAATCATGGGAAGAAATTGATGAACGCCTGATGAAAATCAATTTGAAGATATTCGGTCATGATGTTGTTGTAATTGCAGTTTATGCTCCCACAGATGACTCAAACAATGAAGTCAAAGATATGTTCGAAGATAAGTTAACAGATCTGTTGAATAACATCAATAAAGGGAAAGAAATAATACTGTTAGGTGACTTCAATGCTCGAACAGGTAATAGAATAAATGATCCCGTTGTAGGACGCTTTGGAGAAGAAGTTGTGAACAATAATGGAACTCGACTCATAGAGACATGTCAAACTTTTGGACTGAAGATACAGAACGGTCACTTCCAACATAAGAATATACACAACTTCATGGATTCAACCAACACGACAGCTAAGATCCATCATTGACTATGCTATCACTAGACAGAACACGTCACTGAACATTCAAGATATAAGAGTGTACAGAGGTGCGGAATGTGGAACTGACCATCATCTACTTAAAATGGAAATGCATCTACCTGTTAAAAAAATGTGCAGTAATATGGAGGATACTAATAACCAAGACGAATCTGGCAGATTGAACCAGAGGAAATATTTGACAGAGAGTTTGAAGGATGACTCAATAAGCTTTCTTTATAAATTAAGATTATCTTCCAAACTTCAAACACACACAACAGGTACAGCAGAAGAAGAATATGATGCATTGAAAGAAGCAATACATAGTGCAGCTAGTGAAGCGCTTGGTGAGTGTGAAAAAAAGGTAGAGCAGCGGCGAAGCTCATGGTGGACTGAAAATATAGAGAACATTGTTTTGGAAAAGAAAAGGTTATATAACAACTGGCTAGTGACAAAGGATGAAATAGACAGAAAATTGTATCAACAAAAACGTCGGGAAGTTAAAGTGAAAGTACAGCAAGTCAAAAATGAAGAATGGGATGAAAAATGTTTAAAAATTGATCAGTACATTGGTGGAACAAGAACTAAAGAAGCTTGGAATGTTGTTAAGAACCTGCGAAAGGAAAGGAAGGGTATAGCAATTGATATGATAGGCATGGACAGATGGAGGTCTTACTTCTCTAAGGTTTTGAAAGAAGATAGAGATAAGTATTTAAAAACGTGGGTAGAATCTGAACCTATCGACCAAATAGCAGAGGTAACAGAAAGAGAGGTACAAGAGAGTGTAAGTGAGATGAAAAATGGTAGATCACCGGGTCCTGGAGGTATCCCTGTTGAGCTCTTAAAAACAACTTCCAGAACTTTTGAAATTCTTGCATACATTTTCAATCGATGCCTTTTCATGCACGATAAAATTCCCCAAGATTGGAAGCTTGGTTTTTTGACACCAATCCACAAAAAGGGACCACGTGATGACTGTGCAAATTATCGAGGTATCACAGTATTAGCTACAATAGGGAGACTGTATGGACGCATAATAAGGAAGAGAATTGAAAAAGAAATAATCATAGGAGAAGAACAGAGTGGATTCACTGCGGGACGATCATGTACTGACAATATGTTTGCTTTAAAACAACTCATTGAAAAAAGGAAGCTGATGAATTTGGAGACCCATTTAATATTTATCGATCTAGAGAAAGCTTTTGATACTGTACCAATACAGAGACTTTTTGAAATCCTAGATAAATCAGCTATTAATAAACATTACATATGCGCTGTCAAAGAAATTTACAAGGACCAGATGAATGTTATTAAAATTGCAAATAGAGTGTCACAGCCATTTGGCACTGATAAGGGCGTGCGTCAAGGCTGTTGTCTCTCTCCGACACTGTTCAAAATCTATTTAGAGCATATACTAATCGATTGGAAAAAGAAATGTGAATATATGGGTATCCCGATAGATAATGAATGTATTTACTCGCTGTTGTTTGCGGATGATCAGGTAATAATGGCTGGCGATGAGCATGATATTCATTACATGATAAGGAAGCTTGCTGATACCTATGAAGATAACGGGATGAAAATCAATTTCAAAAAAACCAAATACTTAGTTTCAGGAGGGACAGCAAGAGACCTACAAGTAGGAAGTCAGACAGTAGTGAAATGTGATGAATATAAATACCTGGGCAGCATTATAACATCAGAAAGCAATTCCAAAGAGAAATAATAAGTAGAATTGGACAGGCTAGGCAGGCAACCCAAACACTGAACTCGATACTCTGGTCCAAAAATATAAAATGAGACCAAAATTGCATTTACCATTCCATTGTTGAAAGTATATTGCTCTACGGCTCCGAAACATGGGAATTGACAAAAGAGACAGACAAAAAATAAATTCTGTTGAAATGGATTTCATGCGCAGGAGTTGTCGTGTTTCAAGGATGGATCGAGTGAGAAATTTGGAAGTAAGAGATAGAATAGGAAAACTGGATACAACTGTGGAGCAAATTGAGAAAAAGCGCCTTATATGGTTGGGACATACACAAAGGATGACAGAGGAGAGGTGGCCCAAGAGGATATTAAATTGGAATCCACCAGGAAGAAGAAAAAGAGGTAGACCGCCCGAACTATGGAATAAGCAAGTGTATGGTGATATGGTGGACAGAAATCTTGTTTATGGGGATTGGATGGACCGGAAAAAATGGCAGATGGGATGCGAGAAACGGCTGGAGCTGTAAAATTAACTCGCTTATATATATATAAGTTAGTTTTATAGCTTCTACTAGCTTCTACAGAAAATTCCTCATCTGGTTTCAATCTGATAAGTAATCAAAACGATTATGTATGTTATGTATTGGGGATTTCACTCATTCATAACTTAAATCTACCTTACTATAATCTAAAATTTTTATTCATTTTTGCTGAATTGTACATTCATTTACTACGATTAAAATTATCTGCTTTATTTTTCATTAGCCAGAATCACAGACAACACGTATAGTTAGTCTATGCCAGAAGTTATAACAGGAATCAGAAATATGGGATAAAATATAAAACGATATATCTGGAAAACGAAAGTCGTTAGGGCTAACGGAGATTTTTGTCGGAAATGTCGCTATGGTTAATGGCTGTGAAGACCCTTGGTATGTGGCTTTAAGGCTGTGCATCAGCTTAAAAAAAACTTTTTTATGGTGATATTTTTCCAAGTTTTACGATTTGGATACTATGAAGCTATCAAAATGAAATACTTTTTAGAGGAAAAATTGTTTTTCTTGTTCATTAGTTTTTGAGATATGGGCGTCTAAAGTAGAAATTTTCGGGGAAATTAATCTCAAAATTGGTTGCAAATACAATTATGAAATTTTGAGCATACGTTCTTGAAGGTATTGTCTATCACTTGACATAATTAGTTTCTCGAAATATCAACTTTGAAAAATATCAAATTCTCAATTTAATTGAAAATTGAGTTATTTTTGTAAAGAAATTATTTTCGAAAATATTTTTTTTTCAAATTGGTTATTTTCAGAAACTAATTATGTCAAGTGATAGACAATACCTTCAAGCACGTATGCTCAAAATTTCATATTTGAAAAAAAATATTTTCGAAAATAATTTCTTTACAAAAATAACTCAATTTTCAATTAAATTGAGAATTTGATATTTTTCTCAAAAGTTGATATTTCGAGAAACTAATTATGTCAAGTGATAGACAATACCTTCAAGAACGTATGCTCAAAATTTCATAATTGTATTTGCAACCAATTTTGAGATTAATTTCCCCGAAAATTTCTTCTTTAGACGCCCATATCTCAAAAACTAATGAACAAGAAAAAAATTGTTTCCTCTAAAAAGTATTTCATTTTGATAGCTTCATAGTATCCAAATCGTAAAACTTAGAAAAATATCACCATAAAAAAGTTTTTTTTAAGCTGATGCAAAGCCTTAATATGTTATTGTGTGATAATATTCAAAATAATGTTTTAGGAGTTTCAATACGCAGAATAACCAACGCTATAAATAAGTTTGGTAGCTATTTCTGTTTTATCCGTGCTATTTCTATCGAGAACTGTCTCAAAGCTGCTTGAGATATCATTATCACAACAGGCCATATTGAACAAGTCAGAGTTGGAAGCTCACTGTCTCATTCATATTCGCCGGTAAGCGAGGTCTAACCCTGAATAATAGAGGAGAATCAACACGATGCTAACAATCCAGAAAGTATCTCTCACATTACAAAGCTGGAGGCGAGGCCTTTGGGCGTTTGACATCTAGTGTTACATTTCGAGGCCTCTAAGATAATAATATGCAGCCACCAAAAAGTTGGCTGTAATGGTTGCTCTTGTATTATTATCACTGTCAACATCGCTGGCACTAGAGTGACTGAGCAACTTTTGACAGAAAGCATTGCCAGACAATCGGAATACCCACATTTCAGGAGTTGGAAAGCCTACTTCTGTATATAACAAATTATTCAGTGATACCGGTAAACTTGCCTTTTATTTCGAGAGCTTTCCGGACATTTTGAAATCATACGTAGGTGTGGATTCCATGTTGATTTTCGTAAGTATGATGGGCACCTGATAATTTTCTGGAATATTATTGATAATAATTGATAATGAGGCTATTATTAATCTGGCTTTGTATCAAGATGATTGTGACAACGGATTATTGATATACCAATTTAATTTCCCATTAAAATTCCAAGTCCAAAGTGAGAATAATCATGGTCAAGTTCTTTAGCTGCGACCACTCAGTCCATGTACTATCATGTTATTCTGTTCATGGAGTATCATAATATAATACTGTTGCTCATAACAAGGTTCATAATATCAAGGTACAGCAGCAACGTTTTGCAAGGTGATGGTTATAGCAGGATTCTTTTAACTTGTCAGAAAACAGCTGATTTAACGTTAGTAAACGAGCGTACATCAATCAGCTGTTTTCTGACAATTTAAAAGAATCCTGCTATACCAGGATCAATAGTCTGCTTATTCTTATTGATGGTTTTCCAAGTTAATTCTTGTTTTATGTATTATTGTATTTTCAATTCAAATAATATAGAGTTCACAGCTGATTAGTTACATTCAAATTCGATCCAATTAAATTTCAATTTAAATTGTGTGGTTGATTAAGTTATTATTTGTTTAATAAACTACTTTTTTTAGTGTTTCATTCTAGGGAATTACTGTTTTTCCAGTGTTTCTAGTACTTAGGGAATTTTCCATGATATGGAAGGGATAATCCATACATTATCTGTAGTAACAATAATAGAAAACAAATTGAGCTCGAATGTCCGATACGAGAACAATTAGAACAAAATAGCAGATGGAATTTAAACAGATAAAAGCGTGATGTGTTGAATGCTTGCTTTGCGTGTAATGTGACAGTGCAGGTGTTGCAGTGATGCGGAGTGTGGTCAACCAAATACAACAGTATTCAATTTCAACCAATCAATGAGGATTATCTCGCTAATTGCTTAATTAATAGATCATTTGTAGGATATGAACGACCCGGCCAGGCTCTATTTACGTGACGTAATCGGAGAGATATAAACGCATTTATCAATGACGATTCCGTGTTTACTCGACACTTATCGCCAATGGGGATGAGCCTTCATCATCATTCAGAAGATATATGGAAACCTATACAATATGGTGATACCCATTCTGAAATTGCATTGAATCAAAGTGGCCTCGACTGGGGATCGAATAGTACCGCTCGCTATCGTCTAAGGTCAAATAGAGGCCTTGAAAAATATAATACATCCACGAATTGAGAAAAGTACCGTTATCATCAAGGAACAAGGTAACTCTGTGAGAGTAACAACCTTGAAAAACATAGATAAATCCAAGCTTCCAGTAAGAAAACTTTTATAAAATGTAAGTCTTGATTTTTTCAGAAAAACTCTGGAATAGCTACAAAAATTTCTTGAACAAAGTTCCACAAATCGAAGTTCAAACTTGATTAAAAGGGAGGATTCTCCGTTTAAACCAAGCTAAAACCGTTAGAACTACTATACCAAAATAGAATTGAGTTTTCTTAGATTGTGTTTAAACAAAGGTGCATAAGAGTCTAAGAAGGTAGTTTAATGAATTACCTAGTTTATTAAAGAACAAAAGTAATTTTTAAGGAGTGATTGAAGATTAGAATTTCTGTGTATTCTCGAGAAGCATAAATATGGACTATACCTTATCGTTGTTAGTTCGGATTAACCACGATTAAAATAACAATCCTCGGTTATCTTTCTTCTTTTACTGATAAGAGAAATAATTCTATATTCAACTTATTCAATTGCTATTGAGTATAATCAGTTTCATTTGATTTGACGCTGGGCATTACATAGAGAGACATTATTTCTTGACGTTGCTGATGACCCTAGAGTACGATGGCGAAGAAATAGTATCTCTTTATTTATCTAATGCCAAGCGTAAAATAAAATGAATCTGACTGTTCCTGATAATTATAAAATCATTGATATTATTATTCTTCATTTCGGTACAGGGATTGTCAACTAACACTGCTCGTATAGTTCTACCCAGAAACCCCTCTATTTCTATTCAATTTCCACCTTCAAATTATCTCTTTTCATCAACACTAGTGCTTCGTTAATGATCTACTCTTAACCAAAGGATACTCATAGTCAGTGCCCAACACTCCAGTTGTGTTCCATGAGAGCACGGCGACAAACACAGTGGAACAAGAAAAATGAACGATGAAAGAACTCAGCCGACATTCCTCAGCAGGTCATTATAATGTTCTGCATCCCGATTCATTCTCATGCAAAGTACTTCCGACGGTGGCGGGATAGTTTTTCTGCAATTTGCAAAATTGTTTAGTCTCTCACATGCATTATTCACCAACTAGAAATGGAAAGAGGAACGCATTGTCCCAAGTTTCACCTTGGAGTGGAAAATTGGGCCAACTGCTTTTCTCTCTGGCAGATTATTCCAACCTCCTTCCATCTAATGAAATGACTGCGGGGATTATAGTTGTAGCAAGTACTCAGCCGCGAGTCTTGCTTGCCAGTTCCATTCGGTGTCCTAATGTTTGATTAAGGAATATGATAGAGCTCATGAATCTACAAACAGTGCTCGGGAAGAAGTTAGCAGAGCTGGAGATTACCTTTCACGTCTTAATTATTGATTCGCATCATCGGTCTCATTTACAGAAAGTTGAGCCGTCTTGAATGGGTCGACCCAATTCTGGCTGAATGATAGTTCGAGTTCAACTGTGGAGTGAGTATGTGATGCATGAGCAACGAATCTCAGCTATGAGAAGTTTTAGTATATTATATAGTATCAGAACTAGTTTGATTTAATAGATGAACTTATTTTTTTCTCTATTAAAAATAAGTGATAAATTAAATTATAACGCCAAAATCCCACGGGTATAAATCTATGGTTAGTTCCACAGATTTCTGAACATTGACCTATGAAGATGCTGTGTTTCTTTTAAATATTATCAATCTAGATTGATTAATTAGACCATTGTCCATGAGGACCAAAGACCAATCAATAAATCAATGTGATTTCAATTGATAAATCCACAGATTCATTTTTTTTTATTGAATAATCAAGTATATAGATATTTAATAATCAATTATATTAAATAATAAAGTCTTTTTGAATATTACCGTTTTTCTCAGTAGTAAGATCGAAGTCTAATTAATACAAAATACTGCTAAAGAAGATGAATGATCACAATAATTTTTTTTTTGCAAAAATCATTCTATGTTTTTAATTGTGCACCCATAGAGATCATGACAAAAATACTACACAATGGACAACCCCCTACACGATAGATTATACTGATAATATTATCTCTTCTCACATAGGCATTCGATTGTTTCACATAAAATTACTTCCAAAAATAATTTCATTGGATCCAATAAATGATTATTTTTTATCACTGAACAGCATGAGCTCAAATTAGATATTCATAGTTTCATAGTTTGTATCTATCTCTTCTACCTCTTTCAATGCTGAAGAACTTGTAATTCACAATCTTCCTTGATGATTTTTCGCTTTTTTGAAAAATATTTCATTCTGGGAGAATCTGTATTCAGGTAATGAAGTTTCAGTGTACACTCTTCTGGTGTAGAGTGAACAGAAATAATGTATTCTTCTTGGTCTAATAGGATATTGAGTTGACTTGAAAAAGTATAAAGTATCACACCGTTCAATGGTATCTCTACGGAATAGCTTGATTCTGTTATGACATAAAATCGCATGGAAATCTTCTCTCACTGCGTTATTCTCTAATATAATGATACGCGGAAAAAATAATGATAACGCCAATAAATAATTCTCATTTCTCTCGAGATTTATGATGGAACAAGTGGCGAGAGAGAGAAAGAGGGAGACACAAGAGGAGAAGAGAAGACGATATACAAGAGAAAGGCAGTTTCCAGTTTCTCATTATCAATTCAGTGACGCCGTATCAATTTGCATCGTATTAAAGATCACGAAGCTGTGAGGGAAAGAAATGAAAAAAGAAGGAGAAGCACTGAAAAAATGATGAGGCACAAGATGACAATGGACAAAGAACTGATTTCTGAAGCTGAGTAGAAGAAGAATACTGACATTAATAATGACGGGTAGGCCTGCAATTTTCATTAGCATTAAATTGAAACATTTGCACCAACGACAACGTTCATCCATGTTTCAGTTGATCACTTATTAACAAGATAATTTTTGCTAACATAAAGATAATGCATATTTAATTATCTTTTGAGGTGAAGTCATGATCAAGCATCATTTACTATTGTGAGAAGAAAGCAGTTCAAGAATTTGAGAGAATTGATAATGATTAGCTGATATTCGATCACTAAAACTCTCTAATAAAGTTTATTGAAGTTCTCTAATATAATCGGAATAGTATTCGACACAGTCAATCACAAGTTATTTTTGTCGGATAAAATGAATTATTAAATACATGTCAGAGAATAATTATTCATAATGTTGTAAGCGTGATGATGTTTTTGATGATGTAGCACAGTAATTATGATTTTAAATTAGTGATGATTATTACTCCTCAAATGGAGAATGCTTACAGGATCTTGTTCTTCTAATAATAAGAAGGTATAATACTGTATTTTTAGACCAGGGAAGACCAGAAGTGAGAATTAATTATTTCGGAAAGAGTTCTAATGTTTGAAAAAATCTATAAATAATTTAAATCTCAAGTAGTAGTAGTTTAGTAATAGATATCAAACCAAGAAAAATTGATAATCTTCAGGGTAAACCATTATAGGAATTGAAACTGATGTGACTTCTGTACAAGTTAACTGATGAATTGTTATTTAAAAACCGAAACTGATATTTTTACTGTTATTGATCTAAACTGTAAATTTGAGTGATCTAAACTGTTATTTTTGAAACTGATGTGACTACTGTACAAGTTAACTGATGAATTGTTATTTAAAAACCGCATTAATCAGACTTTGTGGCCCCAAGAAGAGAAATGGAAAATAACAGTCAACATTCATTTATTGTTCGTTGTTCATCCGACTGGAATGTTGTTTATAAGTGGCAGTGACGTTGTAGAATAAGGCACTGGAAAGGGTTTTAACAGAGCCTTAATCATTGCTAGTGTTTAAAGTGGATGATATTGCTATTTGAACAGCGAGTGGCAGTAGATGAGAAAGGTCGACCGGTGACCCAGACCATATCAGAGGGAGCCGAGCGAGCGTCACGATCGGAATCGCGAGCAATAATGTCATTCATTACCCAGTGTAAGCTGTTGGCTTTGTTAAATGTCATTCATTGTTCTTTCTCAAGCCTCTTTCCTGGCTGTATGATGCCTTCACAAATTCTATCACTGTCTCTTTCTCTCTTCCCATCCTTCATCTTTCCATTCCTCCTCTTTCTCTTTCCTCACAATCATCCCCGTTCCCACTCTTACTCCTGCCATCCACTCATATCCCCACTTTTTCTCACTTTTAATTATCTATTTATTCAAGAAAGTACAGTCAACTCATAGCATGAAAACATGCTGAAAATCCAAAACACTATCTTTTCCTGATTTTGGTGATTATTTCAAGATATTAGGGTTATTTTTACAATAATTATCAAACATTGCTCTTCAGTAGCTAAAAACTGTTATCAATTTAGAATTTAAAAATATTTTTTTTATACAATAAAACTCAGCCGTTTGTCGACTTCCAACTACTTTACTGTATTAAACCATGAATTTCCTTTAAAATACCTGTCTACTGAATTTTTCCTGTTTCAAAAATGTTATATTAATTTTTTGACAAAACGTACATTACAATTGAAGAAGCAACAGGAACAAGATTTCTTCTTTCCCTAAATTATTTGAAGACTGTAAATGATTCATCTCACTAAAAAATCTCAATAAAATCAGTTCAAAAAATATATATTAACAATTTTGATTTTCTACAATATGGTTACAAACTAATAAAACAAATTTTTTATTAGTTCCAATATAATTAAACAAGAGGTTACTTGAATGAAACTTTGTGAAGTAAAATACAGAAAATGATTATGGAAAATAATAATTTATATTAAGCGCTATGTATAGTAAATACAGTAAATAAATAGTATAGTAAATAGTAATAATAGTAAATAATAGTATATAGTAAATAAATATATAGTAAATACATTAGTATAATTGTGACTAATTTCTCCAGGCTCTTTCATAACTATTATTTTGTATTATATTCAACGGCGAAGACCGTGTCTATTTTCTGTGACACAGCCATCTCCATAAAATAATAATAGAGTTTTGTGACGTGCATCTGCAGCACTGGAAACAGTGATATTGCGCAAGAACTGTTTACGATAATGGCCTATCGAGACTTTTGTTTCGGAAATGACGATCATAAAAAGGCAATAATTAAAATAACAAGAGCCACTACTGCGGGGCGGAACACAGCGTATGGACTGATGCCAGCAAAGCAATTACCTACTTCAGTGGCTTCAGTCGCCGCTTCTGGAATATTTCCAGCGTCTGTTTGCCACTTTCCTTCCTTCCCTCTTCAATAACAAGCGGGCTGACAGCAGCCAGCGATGAAATTCCTCCTGTCGCCAGCCCTGTCCGGTCACCGTTAAACCGGTGCACTCAAATTCAGACATTTTCCCCCACATTATCTGCATCGTCGCGTCATAAATTGCCGCCACCTCTGTATCCACCACTCGAAAACCAATCAGTTCAATTCAATCATATCTTCTGATTTTTCAAGTAATTTCGTGGATAGATTTTCCAAGCCTTTATCAATAATCCAAGCCGGTAATATAATTAACCGTTTAATTGATTATCGTTTAATTCACCTACCCCTTACATGAGAGATATCACGCAAAGAAAAAGAAAGGAAAGTAATATGAAAAATAATATTATATTATGCCCAGGTATTGTTTTGAATATGAATTAATTATGTGTGAATGAACAAAAACTCATTATGTTTATGAATAGCGAGTTCTTGGAAATTCTTTTGAAATTATCGATGATCATCCCGGGATATCCATTAGACAAATTGTATGAATTTTCGAACGTAGGCGCGGTTGATGATTGCGACCCAACAATATTCATATATTATGTGAATTAACGCTCACCAATGTTGATTGTTAATTTATTCCCACCTTTTTTAAATTCGTTAACACAACATTTCTAGATTGAAAAAAATCCTGAGAACCGAGGGAAAATGGTGAATGTTGACTCACATTTTGCATTCCAAAAGCATGCCGAGTTAAATTTGAGAACAGAGGCCCTGATGAGTGGAGCAGCAATCTTTGTCGTGTGTAGCCGCAGCTAGCAGAGGTCAAACCAAATTTATCAGGCGAGAGCTCCCAGGTGCTCTCCACACTAATGAAGGTCATTCATATCAAATATTTTGTCACGTTTTCCGTTTGCACATTTTCCATTTTGCACAGTTGTATCTGGTGTCCCACAGCTCATCATATTTCCCGAAAGTATTAGATGGCAAACGCGGAAAATTCACCGACCGAATTCAATTTGCTCACGGTGGCCCCAAAACTGACCATTAATTCACTCGCTAAAACCATGCGAATCAGATTATTTAGAAAAAAATCCATTTTATTTTCAGTGCATGATGTTTTGAGTAGGATTTCACTTAGTGAGACAGAATATTTTTGTAAAATATTTAGACAGCAATTTCTCACCAGAGAGGTTTTTGATTTTTTCTTCGACCGAAAAACTTTCAAACTCATGACTTGTTGACCCCTTCCGATGAGCGGTTCTTTAAATTCAACGTTTTATAAAATGATATTCGAGTACTTTCAATTATTTTTCTAAGATAATAGATGATTGGAGCTGAGTTTGGTAAACTGAATCCATTGTGATAATATAAACACAAACAGTTGACAGGTAAAACAGTAAGGCTAGACGTACACCGGTTAGTCAAGACAAGACAAGACGAGATTAGTCACGTTTAGTCACAGTAATTCAAATTTTTGCATATGAAGCAACACACACTGATGCAATTACTAAACGGTGTGTT
Source organism: Laodelphax striatellus (assembly GCA_017141395.1). NCBI lineage: Eukaryota > Metazoa > Arthropoda > Insecta > Hemiptera > Delphacidae > Laodelphax > Laodelphax striatellus. The sequence goes on along the minus strand of CM029534.1, from coordinate 38,902,519 downwards.
GCTTCATAAGCTGTGAATAACGTGACTATCTTGTCTTGTCTTGACTAAATATAGTTTTGATGTTGTCTCTTAGAATAAGTTTGACAAATGAGTGAATGGGTTCATGTTTTCCTGTAATCCAATATTAAAATTTGATAGAATGGCGGCAGCGGGAAAAAATTATCTTCCCATATTCTCATGGAGAGCTGCACACAAATGGCCACACTATACACTCTCTGTACACTCTACTATAAATCACTAGTACCACCTGTATTAATGATTACTACTTATTCTTGTCTTTCTGCGGTAATAGCCCCAAATCTCTCTGTGAAAGGACCGATTGATTGGAGATTACTTGCCAGTGAACACGAAGTGGAAGTAAGCTGAGTCTGTTCGTCAAGTTTGACCAGCGTTTCCAGGTCTCAATCTCAACTCTTCCGAACAATGTAACTTTCTGAATTACTTCCGCAACTTACCGTTGCCGACTCTTCGAAATCAGTTCGAGCCTATACTTTCACGTCTTCATCTTGAATTCCCAACGAGCCTTTGCATGGCTGTGATTTAGAATTCTCCAGTTGAAGACTGCGTTATCAGTTATTCAAATGTTGCCTCTCGTATGAGAAAAATTTATCAATGATTGCTTTCAAGTTAATAAGAGTAATATGGAGTATGATAAGATTGACTGGTTTGATGGATTATTGATAAGAAGATTATAATGATTATTCTGAAACCACTATACTGGCTGTCTCCAGACTGATGGCTCTGTCTGTTTTTGTAGTTGAAAGAGCTTGATTAATTAGAATTGAGTAAGTAACTATGTTTATTGTTGATTACTTAATCATTTCATTGATTTCATGAAATTTCATTGAAACATTAGAACATTGTTGTACTCACTCGTCAGATAAACAGATGACTCACTGCGATTAACAGATTTCAACATTCGTTACTCAGCAAAGAAAAGCAGGAAAAAGAATCTTCTCCTACAAACCTGTAAAGAAAGAGAAAACATAATTTCAATCATGACAACTAAGATAAAATTCACAATTATTATGTATTCACAGTAGTTATCATAGCATTTGCAACCTCTGATAAATTCCAATCATCAATGAAATCTTTGTGTCTGCTACTGTATTACTCTCCGTTATTGTCTATGCCCTATTCCAGTGTTCAGTTATTGTTTCTGCACTGAAATGTGGAGAGATATTCAGTTACTGCAATATATAGTGGTATTTGAGGGGGAACTACTCCATCCTGTTTAGAAATCAGCTCAACTGAGAAGCATTACGATAACGATGCTGAGTTGTGCGGGGCTGATGAATTCGAGGAAAGGGAGCGCAGCTGAGGCTCATAGCGCCGAAATGAGGAAACCGGTCGGTCTTATTAGAGCAAATAGCTGATTGATTTCGCCTATCATCGTTGTCTGCCAGTGGAACTCGATTGGCAGGCACGTATGGATCAGAAGATACTGGCTGCAGCATTCAAAGCAAATAATCCCTGCATATCCGAACAGAAACTGGCAATACGATCGTTCTCAAATATTCTCTTACGAGTTGCTTTATGAACCTTGATTAAAATTTGTCAGTTGAAACATGCCTACCAAGCTCTTAAAAGATTTGAGATTTTTACACATATTATCATTACATATTTTTAAAATAAGGCTATACAGTAGTAGACAATAAGTTTAGTAGACAGTATTAGTAGTAAGGGAAACTACTAATTAGCAAGCTGATTTCACGACGTTCAAAACTCACCATCTACAAAAGTTTAATACGTCCCATAATAACATATGGCTCTGAGGTGTGGACAATAACTAAGAAAGACGCAGAAGACCTCAGAGTCGCTGAAAGAAAAATTGTCCTATGTATTATGGGACCGGTGTGGGATGGTGAGGATTGGAGAAGAAGGAAAAACCGTGAAATAGCCGAATGCTTGGAAAACGAGGATGTTGTCAGATTTATCAAATCGCAGAGGATAAGGTGGCTGGGGCATGTGGAAAGAATGGAGAGCACGCGTATGCCAAAGATTATTTACAAAGAGCGACTCTTTGCCAGGAGGAAAAAGGGCAGGCCAAGGAAAAGGTGGTTGGACGATGTGATGGAGGACTTGCGAGTGATGGGGAAGAGAGGATGGAGGATGAGAGTGACAGACAGAGACTGGTGGAGAGGCGTGGTTATGGAGGCCAGGGCCCACAACGGGCTGTAGCGCCGACTAGAAAGAAAGAAAGAAATTAGTAGTAAGGGTCTCCCCACCAATAAAAAAAGCCATACGATAAGAGAAAAAAAAGTAGACAATAATATAATGTTTTCCTCATCAAGTACTGAATCTATTGATTTTTCAGTTATTCTTTTATTTTGTATTGGGTAACATTTCCTTTTTACTGATGTTTCTTGCTTTTTCTTGTTGTTTCTATTTTTCACATTGTTTTCCTTTTTGGTTTTCATTTGGGTTCCATCAATTTTGTTTTTTCAATCATTAATTTTTGAATGAGATTTCTTCAAGATGTAACCCTCTATTTGTTGTGAGTTTGTAAGCATGCATTGAATAATCAACTAAATAAATATTGGATAATATGGAATAAATGAATTAATTCCATTACAAAACATAAGATCTTGTTAGTTTGAAAATGTGTGCTTCTAGAAAAAAAGCTGATGATAAATTTGAATTATTCTTGGAAATAGAACATGACAAAAATATTATATGAAACATGACAAAAAGATATTTGTATCACAAATATTACAAAAGATATGAGAACCAATTTTTTCCGAAATAAAGTGTGACGTTACTATTGATGTTCCTTTTTTTATTAATGATTTTCAAAGAGTACTATATAGAAAAGAAGAACATATATATCAATTGTGCTTCGAATTAATTAACAGTGTTCCTTTCTTCCTCGTACCGTTCCTCCTCCACCGTAATTACAAGCTACTAGTCAGTCTCAGTGACTTAAAAGTGACCAGAGCCGGATGTTTTCATCTACCCGCAAGGTAATTCATGACCGAGTGTCATAATAATATTATTGTTTAAACCACTCTCAGTATACGCCTCATGTCCTCCGAAGGTAGATCGACGCCTCAACTCCCACCAATTTTATTATAATCTCCCTCATGTACACTAAGCCCCTGCGCCCACTTCGCAACTGCTATCTGACTTCAGTCAGCAACCCAATATTGCCAGATGACATTTGGCTGTTTTTCGGGTGATCGGGTAATCTAACCTATCAGCCAATCTGGCAACGCTGGGTTGCTGACTGAAATCAGCAGCAACTGCTATCTTATTTCCGGATGAAATCTTGAGCTTCCACTAGGAATCCAGGAATGGGAATTCATGGAGATAGAAGTGGAGAAGATCTAGAGTGTGCCGGCAGATAGGAGTGACGGATTTGCCGCTCATTCTCGAGAACCGTCGGCAGTTAAAAGCTTACCTAGAATAAATATAACGGCAGAGAAGTGTGGGAGGTACGTGGTGTGGGGGAGGGGGAAGGAACTTTGGTTTCTGCGGGGAAACAGCTCTAATGGAAATGCTTTTCGAGCAGTGCACTACACGCAGGCAAAGTACTGTCAGACAAAAAACCAGAGGTCCTTCTTCTTCTTTCCCCCCCGGTGCGGATTCCGTCTTTATTTCAATCCCCATTACGTGCCAATGGCTCACCACCGGATGGATGTGGCTGCAAATAATCTCCGGAAGCCTCTGATGAGATCCGTTGTTTAGTTTGGTCGTGCTTCCCGCCCTAAAAATATAAAATGTTGACCGGATAACAAGGCCCTATATTAAAAGCTCCTTGCCTCAACTCGTATTGGGAAAAATTTTATTTCGGAACGGTTTCTCATCACAACTACCACGGAGAAAAAAGAGAGAAAGAGAGAGGTGAAGGAGAAACCCGAGCTAAATTACATTTCTCCTTCTTCCTCTCTTACATTCATAACTTTGGCAATATCAAAGTTTCAACAATAACATTTCCCGATGACGGCGTTTGCTTATGACCAGTTGGCTGATTGCATCCAGTTGCTCCGTCTCTGATTGTTTCTGGCCGACTTTTTTGCTTTTGCAATGTGCAAAGTTGAGCATTCAGAATGTGGCAACATTAGAACTAGCATTAACATTACTCCTGCACTTTGTTGCAAGTTTAGAGTAGACTGTAGATACTGATTTTCGTAATCAGATGCAGGTATATGATGAGAATATAATAATAATTGAATAAGCGGGTATGTGAGGATTCATCAGCAATGAGAAGAAGATATTCAAGAACAGAATTGAGAAAAATTCATGTGACAATAATTAATTATATTGATTCATATAGAACAATATATTAGAAGTGGAAGTATTTATAAGCGTGTTAAAAAACTAAAAAGTATGCCAAAAAATATCACATTTGATAGTCCTAGTTACTGGATGAATCTTCGATTTACGAATCAAAATCAAGTGAGAATCATGTTTGGTGTTGATGGAGAAGAAATCAATAAAAATCATAATGATTTATTTCTCGATTTCATTCATTTTCTCAATCAGATGAAAAACAGAAGCAGAATCTGCTTGTTTATCTGATGTTTCATCTAACAATACCAAAAAATTCTATATTTTCGTTTTCTATGGGAATTGAATACTCCAATGACGGATGAATTCTCTTTCTGTATTCCATTGAATGAGTGCACTCAAAAAGAATTTATTCAAATTCAAATTCAAAATCAAGTTTTAGTTGTTTGATATTGATCCATACCATTTAAACTGTAAATTGGATGAAAAACGAAGGCTTTTTATAATCATTTGTTTTTTCCTATTCTTGTATTATAACCATATCATCGACATTACTCAAAGGGTTCAAACATTGTATTCTCATTGATATATAATGAAACGTACTCTGTTTTCTCTAAAAATTTCTCAATGTATTGTGCCTGCTCAATCATTACTGAAAATTTGTTAATTTCTTCTACTCGAAGCAAGCTAAGCAAGTTTTTCAACTAGAAACACGAGCAGAACTCGATGCGAGTGAACTCATATGCATATCACAAACTCAGTTCAGACTTGCGAGGCTGAGGCTCATTTATGAGCTGCATCCGTAACAATAATAATCAAAATGATGTATATGCCATGCAGCGGAGGCCATCAGATAAGCACACCCCAGAGGGACAGGAATTTGAGACTGTAACAACCACCCTCGGAATAAATCAGTCTCAACTAGTTTCACCCTCTTTGTAGAACATACACACACACACCAACCAACCCTTTTCATATTTCCCAACTCGAGCCCTTCGCCCCCCCCCCCCAGTACCTTCCTTTACACCCAGAAGACATTTATTGAGTTCGGGTAATGGGAATGAATGGTAATTGCAATAAACGTGACTTCTATTTTTTGTAAGCTCCACCTTGTGGGCTGGGTGTATCTTCTGCGCTAGAGCTTTTTGTGGTGGTTCGTGTTTTTGCTCTCTATAAGGCTAGGCGTACACTGGATAGTTAAGACAAGACAAGACGAGATTAGTCACGTTTAGTCACAGTAATTTTACATGGTTGCTTATGAAGCAGTACACCCCAATGCAATGACTAATCGGTGTGTGTTGCTTCATAAGCAACTATGTGAATTACTGTGACTAAACGTGACTAATCTCGTCTTGTCTTGTCTTGACTAACCGGTGTACACCCAGCCTAATAGGAAGAATAAGATGAATTATCAGTCTCTGCAAAATCTAGTTGTAAACTTAGTATATTCCTTTATCCTGCATGAACGTGATTATCATGAACTAATATAGGCCTAATAATCTAAGCGATAAACTAGATTCGATAATAATCCCACTCTCCGAAAGTTAATCCACTCCCCGCTTTCGACAAAGTTAATTGAACTCCACCTATTGTCAGTTGAGAAGATTTCGTGTCTCGTAATCACTTGAACACAAACACTTGATTGGCACACATGGTTTGCAGCATGGCAGCAGCGCAATTTTCATTAATTTGTCAATTAAAATGCATCTTGGAGATTTGAAGAGTAGACGAGACCCTTGTGAGACGCGACTCGCGCGAGATCGCTGATTGGATAAGTTTTAATTGATCCCATTCACAAGTTCAACGATAGCGTTTATTAGGCGCATTCCATAACAGAGATTTGACCTCGACAACCTCTGTGTTACGTTGTCTCAAATAATCGATGTGCAGCTTACCGACTATTGGGTTACACCGTAAAACCGCATAGACCCCGATTACATTGGTTTGAAGTGATTCAGTAAAACCTAGTGCGGATTGATACTGCATGTCATGTTCAATAATGTACATGTCGTAAATGCCACAGTCTCATGCTGTGATTATTCATTACATGCTGCGAATGCCAAATTATTATAGGTAATAATAACTAATATCTCTGTTATTGTACATTGTATTGTATTATTCATCATCGGATTCATGTTTGATATGCCATCACTAATTCATTGACATAATTTATCACTGAAATAGAAAGATTCAGAAAGTGTTCCAAATGTCTCAGGCTCATAATAAGGATAATTCATCAATGCTGTAAATCCCGAATTATCATATTGTAGGACAACATCTGATGGATTCATGTTGTCTCATTATTAATTCATTGAAATTTAACACGAAAATAGAAAGATTTAGAAAGCATTTAATAAATTACTTCCAAGTATTGATAGTACATGTATTTATGTATAGTAAATGATTCCAATCACCTACCAGATCTTATTATCATCAAGGGTATGTTTCATGAAATTTAGAAGTCAAGAAATACAGGGAAAATGGCGAACTCACACTAAGCAGACTAATCTTTTTGTTGTCAGATCTTTCTTTTGGATGTCAGACAAATTATCCTTAGACTGATTATCTGCAGTAACTTTTATATCAGGTATGACCAAGCAACAATCCAACTTTTTCAAGTTCCATTATTAATAGTTTCAATTGTTTATAAGTTATTCGGCTTTTCATTCAAGAAAATTGACGTCAATATCGAGGTTGAAATCGTTGAAGGAATTATTATGTTGATGAGAGAACGTTTCAGACGATAATGCAAATTGATGCTCCATTCATATTATTATAGTATTCTGTTTGTTTGTTTGTCAATGGCTCAACAGCCCTATGTGGGCTTTGGCCTACCAGCTGGTTGCCAGTTTCACATTCACTTGACTGAATATTCTGTACTATTCAATAATATTCCTACATTGTAGATGTAGCCTACATCTAGGTTTAAATATATTGAAGTTACTATCTGATAAAATAGAAGGAAATGACAGTTCTCCACATTCCATGTTCACTAGTTTTATAGAACCAGTACGGGAGTGTAGTATGAAAGTAGGACTGGAGTTAGGAAAATGAAACGTGAAGCAGCGAACGAAATCTTGAATATGAAAGAGAAGTTCCATCCATGATAATTTATGAATCAAAAGTTCTGCAGGAAGACAGTTGTACAGTTTGACTCGTAAAAAGACGATTGAGAGAGTAGTCAGTGAAGAGATAATGGCAGAAAGTATGCTGCATATTTTCAGAAAGTTGGTAGTTTGTGCAGTATTTCGCGACGCGCAAAGTTCTCTCGCCTTTGAATGTCTGGCATGCCATTGATGTTGTCTCAGTAATTGTCTCGAGTTTTCTGTCAACTTCACAACAAAGACTGTTTAAGTAGGCATGATATCTTCTTCCAACATAGTTGAAGTCTTTCATCAGCTTGATCTCCAAGTTTCATGCAGAGCTGATCATCTTGTTTTGAATATTAGATTTGTGAATGACAAAGTGATTTGAGAGTTATGAGGGGGGGGGGGAAGAAACTCGAGTTAGAAGAAAGAAAACACTGAGCAGAGTGTATGAATCAAGGATGCGAGGCGAAAGAACAATATGATCACGCATATTATCAAAATATATAAACAGATTCCTGTGCTTCGATAAATATGTTCAAAAGAAACAGAGAATACTGCAGATGAGGGTTGATAACATAATGTTACTGGATTAAAATAGATATTTATTATGTTATACGAAAACTAGATGATTGAAATTATTCTACTGATTGAAAAGTTCTATAAGCATTGCATCCTCGTATTACACCTTGAAATAACGGAAAGATGTGGAAGTTCTAATAAAAGTTATGAAAAGCTTTCAAGAATGCAGATAACAGTGCTCTCGATGAACTTCCGTTTTTGAAAACCATTAGTTCCGTATCTGATAAGAAATTTATTGAGTCATATATCACCCTTTATTACCAAAAGAGGGGTAATTCCAATTATAATAGTATCTGATGGCAGAAGAAATATTGTCGAAGATTCTCGAATACATGAAAGATCACTCCAAACTTTAGAGGAGAAACTGGAAGAGGGGGGATTCTTTGTTTTCCCACATTGGTATTCACAATCATTGGTTTCCCAAATATAATTTCCAACATAATGATGAACCGTGGACGCAAGTTTTCTATTCTATATTCCCCGCAAAACGCATGCACCTAAACTGCTATGCGATGTAGCGATGATTCGTTCACTACTGTAAGTAGAGTAGGCTACAGGAAATGTCTATTGAAGTGAGCTCCATTGCTATGGTACCATGAAATTACGGTACATAAAATTGATATGAAATTGGACGTGATTGGGAAATTTTACTGATAGATGGATAGATAAAGTATTACGATTTCTAGTATATATCTATGATCATGGATAGTGTCACAAAGAAGAAAGGAACTTTCTACTTTCTACTTTGTGATAGTGTCAAGAAGTTAAATTCAAATGTTTCAATAATCTTTCACTCTCTATCAAGACTAAAAAACAGAAACTCTACATAAACTCTAAATCAAGAGATGAAGAAACTAAAAATTCGATTAATTTTTTATCTGTGATTGTGACAATTGTGATTATGTAAATGTTGAATTGAAAATTTTCGAAAATTTAAGGTTGATATTTTGGCAATTTCTGGTTTGGAACTCTCATATTATCTCTTAGAATATTCGAAATTTGTGAAATTTGTGTGAAAGAGTGAAAATTGCTTTCTTTGTGAGAAATGTTGCATAACCTATATTCGAACTGTTAATTAAAAATATTGTAAAAGGAACAGTTTGGACCATACATAACACTGTCAATCGTACATTGCTGAATAAACAAATAAATATGTTACTTGGCTACATTGTATATTCCGTACTTCAAAACGTAGGCTAACCAGTTTCAGGGGTGGTCGAAAATATTGTTTGATAGCAATTCACTGATTTCTGCTACTGGATAAATCCACCCCAACTGAATTATCTAATCGATTTTCAATTGCATACCAGATTATTACGAGCAGCATTACACCTGCACACTAGATTTGGAAGTGGTAGATCTGAATTATTTTATTGCAGTGGTTTCGGTGTGCGTGCCAGGCCAGGGGTCTCTGGATTACTGGTGAGAGGAGAGGAGAAAGCGAGAGTTGGCACGAATTCAAAAGGCGAGCATCGTTGTCAACATTGGCAAGCATGACATCATTCTCTTCACTGTTGAAGTCGGGCCAAGCAAGGGCCAACCTGTTCAGTCGCGCTCTGCTCTGCTCTGCGGTTCAACTCAAACTTAGCTGAGTGGCCAATGACGGAGCACTGCAGCAAAACTCGCTCTGCTGGCGAAATTCTGGTTTTCAGCACATCAGTGATCGACAGCAAACGCGGCGAGCGAATTCAAATTGCTGAGATCCTATTTTCAAGATTGCCTCAAACAACCAGGAAATTTTCCACCGTTCAATTCTGTTGCAGAATTCTTCAATTGTCAAAAATGAGTTCCAATTGCCTTATCTATCCAAGATTGACTTAATCCAAGAAGGAATTATTCATAGAACGAGGAGGGAGTTCCAATTGCCTTATCTATCCAAGATTGACTTAATCCAAGAATAAATTTCCAGTCCCTTTGATTTTGTTTGAAAACTCTTGAAAAATCAAAAACGTAACTCAGATAGCTTAAAATTCTACCCAAGACTTTGTTCAAATCTGAAGAACAATCCTATCGTTCAGGCTCCATTCAAGATTAAACCAAGTAAGTAACTTGATAGCTCAAATTCTAACCAAGATTTTTCAAAATTTCAAGTGAGACTCTTATCATTCAGGCTCTATTCAAGATTTTTCTCATATGCTAACAAATTCCCAGATGGAAAAACGTATTTTCGATTTAACATAAAGTATTTTTATCTTCAAATCAACAAGGAGATTTCGAAACTTTAGTAGCTTGGATTATATTTAAAAAATTCCACACTCAAGTACAACAATTATTTTTGAATTATTCATAATTAATGTGAGAAATGTCGCATAACCTATATTCGAACTGTTAATTAAATTGGAAAAGGAACAGTTTGGACCATCCATAACACTGCCAATCGTACATTGCTGAATAAACAAATAAATATGCTACTTGGCTACATTTTATATTCTGTACTTCAAAACGTAGGCTAACCAGTTTCAGGGGTGGACGAAAATATTGTTTGATAGCAATTCACTGATTTCTGTTACTGGATAAATCCACCCCAACTGAATTATCTAATCGATTTTCAATTGCATACCAGATTATTACGAGCAGCATTACACCTGCACACTAGATTTGGAAGTGGTAGATCTGAATTATTTTATTGCAGTGGTTTCGGTGTGCGTGCCAGGCCAGGGGTCTCTGGATTACTGGTGAGAGGAGAAAGCGTTGGCACGAATTCAAAAGGCACCGTTGTGAACATTGGCAAGCATGACATCATTCTCTTCACTGTTGAAGTCGCGCCAAGCAAGGGCCAACCTGTTCAGTCGCGCTCTGCTCTGCTCTGCGGTTCAACTCAAACTTCGCTGAGTGGCCAATGACGGAGCACTGCAGCAAAACTCGCTCTGCTTGCGAAATTCTGGTTTTCAGCACATCAGTGATCGACAGACAGCAAACGCGGCGAGCGAATTCAAATTGCTGAGATCCTATTTTCAAGATTGTCTCAAACAACTAGGAAATTTTCCGTCGTTCAATTCTGTTGCAGAATTCTTCAGAGAACGAGTTCCAATTGTCTGAATTCTATCAAACATTGACTTCATCCAAGAAAAAATTTCCAGTCCCTTTGATTTTTTTTGAAAACTCTTGAAAAATCAAGAACGTAACTCAAATCGCTTAAAATTCTACCCAAGACTTTGTTCAAATCTAAAGAACAGGCTCCATTCGAAATTAAACCAAGTAAGGGATTATAACTTGATAGCTCAAATTCTTACCAAGATTTTTCAAAATTTCAAGTGAGACTCAATTCAATTCAATTCAATTGAATTCAGGCAATATAATTCAGGCTCTCAATATTAATCATCGATATGACTCATCAATATAATTCAGGCTCTATTCAAGATTTTTCTCATCTGCTAACAAATTCCCAGATGAAAATACTGTGATTTAACATATTTTTATCTTCAAATAAACAAGGAGATTTCAAATCTCCAGTAGCTCGGATTATATTGAAAAATTCCACACATAAGTACAATAATAATTACAGAATAATTCATAAAATTATTCAAAAATAAAATATAATCAAAACTTCAAAACACCAATACACAATAGTAAAATTTCCAAGAGTCCACTTCCTCGCATAATTCAACTTGACGCCATTTTCAAAGTCGATAGCTAGCTATTACGTCAAACATTGTTCACCAATTAGAAGCGAGTAATGGCGTCGTCAGACACTCCCACCACTCCTTCCCATTGGTTGATGCTAAACTGACATCATGTTTAGAACGCGACCATTCTCCGTACAATACTCCAGGTACATTAGTGAATGTAAACATTGTTCAAATGATATAAATTTGTGAATGGAATATAATGAATAGTTTTCAACGGTACGTTGTTCACCAATCAGTATCGAATATCAGGATCAAAATATGAAATATGAAATTTTTCAAAAAAATTTGGATAAAATAACTTGAATTCATGGCAGTTGGATTCTTGGATACTAGAGTATCCAAGAATTGGATATCCTATTGTTTATTTTTGTTAAAATTTGAATTGTTTATATTTTATTAATATCAATAATCATAATTGTTCTATTGTATATAATTGTTCATATTTGAATTGTTTATCTGAGATGAACTAAGAATTGGATAGTTTTGAATTGAGTTATCACGCTATTGGAGTTTGATTCAATACATGAAACCCTAAACAATAATGGATAATAATACTCGTAAAAATTACCATGAACTAAGGCGTTTTATAATTTGTGATGTTCAAAATTATATTAGGATATTGGTAATCTATCACTTTCAAGCAGCAGCCAGCATCATTTTCCAACTTATCAGAGTATTTCACACTAAAGTTGAATCAATGAATCCTGGACTTCAAGGACTTTAGCACTTATTTATTCAGTAACTACGGCTTTGATTGTATTAATCATTGTGTGTACTGTTCCATTACAACAATTCAGCCCTCAAATTCCTGTCTATTACACTTTGGGTCAGAAAATCTAATTGGATTGTACCACAGTACAATGAAGTGATTGCATTGACATTAGATTCTTTCATTAGTTCCCGTTGCTTTTGATCACATCTTTTTGCGGCGGTTAATTGGATTGGATTTTCGTGCAACTGCTCGTTTATCAGTGATAAAAAGGTAAGAGTACACAAAAACAAGGCAAAGTGGAACCTATTCGTTAGGGTCTCCCCACCGACAAAAAGTCATAGGAACATCTATAATATGAATGTATATTATACTTGGAAAGAATAATGCTCACAAACACATTGCATGACTTCAGAAATGATATTTCGGTATTTCTTGGAAGTCACTGTTTGACAGAAAAAGGGGGAAGAATTCTGCTTGTTTAGAAAGGGATTCTGTGAATCGTCAGGTGAACGCTTCAAGTATCTTAAGGGGGGGATGTAGTGAGGGTGCAATTCAGGGGGGGGGATCCGAGAGGGAGAAACGTTGTTCAGACAAACGCGTAACGAGCTGCTTCCTGTTGTAGAGTTGGCCACAGGCTCAAACGCGCGGCGTTGCTTGCAGTAGGTAGGCCTGCTCGGAAGCAGCAGCCAGCCCTTCTTCTTTCACGTGTAATCAAAACTGAGCAAGGCCGTATTTCTCAATCAGCTTTGCTCTCGGGAGTCATCCGTCAAACGGCAAACGAAAACGCGGCAAGACGAAAGGAATTTCTTCCCAACAAGAAAGCAGCTGCCTGCCGCGGAGGAGAAAAGAGAGGAGGTGTGTGGAGAAGAGAGGAAACAAACAGCAAAACATTTCCAGTAACCAAGCTCACTCCTCGTTTTCAAGTGCCGAAGGAAATTCCTTCTTCGAATCCATCCTTTTCAAATCCAGTAGAAACTTCAGAGAAAGTTTTATGACTCACGAAATGAGTACAGGTTACTGAAAGAGGAGGTCACCATGATGTGATTGGCTGGCATATTATAAAAATAGATAAATAGACAATAATGGCGATCATCTGAATGCCATAATTAAAATGAATAAATTGCAGCAAGCCTATACTTATCCAATCGTACAATCTACTGCATAATGCAGGCTACACATTAGGCTCGGTTCACACGAGCGTGTACGTTCGACATGCGGTAGATAATTGAGACACTTTCCAATGAAACAATTAAACAATTAACTCACGCAACGTAGAGCTAGTGCAGGGAATCAAATCGTGTTGTTCACACTTCATCCGTGAGACGCGCGTTGCAGCACGTCACCTTGTTTCACTGCTAGAAACATGCGTGCTAATTGCCCCCGGCAATTATATCTAATTATCCTAACATACAAAAAAAAGTTAAAATTTGGGAATTTTTGATTTTTGAAAGTGCTATGCTATTCTACTCGATGTCCTGAGTGCAGTAGAACTTGATTTTCATCTCTAGCATGAAAATTGCCCGTTTTATTAAAGATTATTGTTTCTATCTCCAGTGATAGTCTATTAGTGGCAAAACTTTGAATACAATTGACTGAAAAATTCTAAATTCATACAGCCGAGCATACCCGGTTTCAAAACTTGGCATTCTGTGTGCCATTTTACTACAATTTTTATACCATTTTTCAGACATTTATACCATTTTCTACATTGAATACTGGTGTTGCGTACTGTATTTGTGTTGAACAAGGAATAAAAACAGAAAATAGATAGTACATATTTACAAGCAACCAAATCACGAATTTTGGTTCATCTCTATGAATGTCATAACCTACTAATAAATAAAAAGAATTTGCAATTGAATTCAACACAATGATTAGTACTGTATTTGAGTAGAGAATTTTATGAATATGCTGTGAATTATCACTCATCTCAAAGTTACGGCCAACATCTCTTCAGGGCATACTGAAAGCCGCATGCTCGTATCCTGACTTCTCAATTTGTCTGATAATTTAAAAACTAATTCGTCGAAAGACCTTATGCTCATTCTAAAATAATTGAAAAATTTCTGCTCATCTTGAGTATGAAGTATGAGTATAAGTATGAATAGGCTAGATTTGCCACTATGGCTTGTCGGCGTCTTGCCACGTCCATTCTCACAACACCACTGAGAAAATAATGCATTTGTACAATTATAGCACGATCCATTTAACTTGTCAGAAATCAGCTGTGTTGGTAATAATTAAACAGTGACTTCGACCCAATAATCAAAAGGCTTAAAAGTCTTGAAGATCTTTGTAAAGAAGACCTTTCAAAGAATAACGTTTTAAAATAACTTTTCAATAATCTGTGAGTTTTAGCATTGTTAGTGTAAGTATTGTAATATTGCTGGTCAAAACATAATTACGTTTTCTGACAAGTTAAAAGGGACCTGCTATAGCAAAGAATATTTTGCAGCTGACAGTCTTGGCGCGAACTGGACTTCGCTGCAATCTCGTGCTTGCTCAATATTCTCAACTTTCAATGCAACTACAATTATTTGCATCATCATTATATGTCATTTTATCAGCTTATTCCTATTATTTATTGTAAATATCGTAACCTATGGGGAGCCCCCCAGAACAAAACCACTAGGTGTAATTTATATACTGTTTACAGTCGTAGAGTTTTATAATGCAAAAAGATATTGAGAGTCATTTGTAGGCTGAGATCGAGAGACTCTTGCAAAACATATTTCAGAGACCTGAACATCCTTACACTTCCTTCTCTCTACATCTCTCAATTAGTAGTTTTGTTAAAGTAAATATTAACAAATTCCAATTTTGTGCAGACAATCATCAATATAACACTCGAAATAGGAACCTGATAGCTTTTCCAATACATAGACATGCAGCATTGGAAAGAACTCCATTCTATTCTGGAATGAGACTATTTAATAAGCTGCCAACGAACATCCGAAATATGGAATCTGTCATTTCATTTAAGCGGGCAGTCAGAAAAATGCTATTAGAGAAAAGCCTATATACTATCTCGGAATTTGACTTGATGAGAAAGTTGGTGAGCTGGTATGAATTCCTGTAACAGATACTTTGAATAAAAAATGGAGAGTAATTTTATTTTGGAATTAGATTTTTTCATTTTTTGAGATTAGGACAAATCTAGAGATTTACTATTATGTTTTACTATAGTTAGTATTAATCTAGATGTAAATAATATTGTAATTAGATTTAATTAAGTTAGCAATCGACAAGTCACCAGTCAAATGGGTGTAACTCAGTTTATGATGTATTGTGACAATTGAGCATTGTAGCATTATAGCCATTAGCATAAACAACCATTTTTAGCATTAATAGCCATGAGTGGTATGCAACACACTAAATTCTTTTATCATAGATAAATATCTCACATTATTGATATTTCACTTATGAATCTTGTTAATTTTTTGGCTAAATTCTCATTTAAATGGATGAAGAAAATTTCAAATTTCATTATGAAGTTGGAAAACCGATTAGAATCAAATAATTGGCTAGCTATACTAATTTAAATGCTATAAGAAAATTTCAAACTGTTCTAGAATCAGAAGACCAAGTAGAATAAGATAGGACTTGAAAAATTTATAATATCAAAATTTTTTATCTTTTTCTATCAAAATCTATGAATAAATTTTTCTTAGCCAATTAGGCCGCATGCGTTTTATAATTGCCGGTCGAATCTTGGAAGAAGCAACTATTCTTGGAATTCTCGCTCACAATTATCTACCGCATGTCGAACGTACACGCTCGTGTGAACCGAGCCTTACATGACACGGACCGAATCGACGTGGGGGTTCCCGTCCAGGCTGTAATGTGTAGCCTAGCCCGGACGAGATTTGTTTTGATTAATTGAGCTGATCAAAGAAGTCGGCAACTCTTTATTGGTCCGAGTGGCAGAACTGCGGACCGGCGACGATTTTGTTATGGTTTGACGCTGACTCATTTCCAGGAATATTTAGCTTTGAAGTTAATTACTACTGTACTACACTACAAAACTATGAAAATGGTAAAATTTCAGATATCTGAATTTTTCAAAATTGTATGATACTCTACTCGCTTTGCTGAGATTGGATCATCTTGAATTTTTTCTCTATCATTAAATTTAAGCTTTCTAAAAAATATTTGAATTCTGATGTGATAGAAGGCTGTATTACAGGAGTGTGGAATGTTTCTCGTTTTTCATTTTTAATAATGAATTATTAAACTGAGATTCCTATATAATATGATTTATAATATGTATTGTATAATCCTCCTCTTATTCTTTCTTGACCTATATACGTAAACGTATATACATATATATGTTTAATTGTATATTGGATTCGTATTGTAGACTTTCCATTGTTGATATGCTATGGAAATAAGAAATTAATGCATGCCCACACGTCATTTTTCTATAAACTGTTGACAGTTCTTTGAATGTCATTATTTTCAAACGGAAAGAGGCATTTTTAATGCTGACTTGCTCTTTGATGCTTGGTAATAATAAATTATACCTCCCATATATGTCAGTGAAGGCTCCCCCCTTCCCCCACTCCATGGTAAACTTGGTTCGATGCTTTTCATAATTACGATTCCAAGTATTACTGTAATACAACATTGTTCACTAGATTATAGAAAGTAGACACTATCGCGTTTCTTTCCTGCTGAGATATTTCAAAGTATCTCATAGATAATAAAACAATAAATATAGGAACTAATAGAGTACTTTGTAAATTAATATAATGTGTATAATATCTTATCACTGCATCCAAATTTTATGAAAATGGTTTTTTAGAGTATGAAGTATGAAGAATACTAGAAGTATGAAGAAGTCTAGGTATTTTCAAGTTGTAAAATTTAATTTCCTTAATTATAAGTTTTTTTTTAATTTTTTGATAATCAGGACCTTTAGGCTAAACTTGAGGTCGCTGAAAACGAATCTGTAATCAGAATTTGTCTATCATGTCAAATCGCAATTTAATAATTGTAATCGCAATCTTGCTGTGAGAAATTTCCGAGAAATTTTGCTGACTGAGTTCAAGAGAACTGGAGTTGGTCCGAGAGAGGCTACACATTACGAAACTACAACCTGGACGGGAACTCCCACGTCGATTTGGTCCAGGCTCTTGGTCGGTCCGTATATGTGTAGCCTGTATTAGGTTGATTACATGAAGACCGATCGAATCACCAGTGTAATATGACGTCAGTTGTGACATAACTATAATGTAACACAATTCTTATTGAGTTTAAAAAATTGCGTTATTTTATAGCAAATGAATTATTGCATTAAAAATTTGGTCCATAGATTTGAGCATAAATTATGATCGGGCCAAGCATTTGAAGTTTCTGGATCCACTGTTCTAAAAATTATTGTATTATTATTATTAGCGTATGCCATAACTGGTGGGGAGTCCCATAAGGAAATTCCACCGGCAAAATAACCTCAATGTTCCTCGATGGGAAATTGTTGTAGTTCTTGGTAAAATCCACTGAAATTTACATTTTTGAAAGTTCTTCTGATTTAGAATATTCCAAAACACAAAAAATATCACCAAAATCACTAATAACTTTTATAAAATATAGAATTTTGAAGAAAATTTATAGCACACAGAATTTTAGCTTGTTAAAATGTTTCCATGACAACCGAGTATTTTAGACGCACTAATTTCTTAGTTTTTCTCATAACAGCAGTTTGAAAATTACTCCCAATACCTGGGTCGTTAAGTGAGCATTCTAACTTTCCTTATTTTGTAATAATAATAATTCCGTGTAACCTGGCTGGCTCAGGTCTGGTGTCAAGAGTTTTCAGGTCACTCCTGATCAGTTCAGGGTCTCTGACGTGACTTAACGACTGTTTTTAGGCAAAATCCATTTAACTAGCCATAAATTCATTCAAATAAATCCTCTCTTACATAAAACGTCGGAGACCAGTGAAATTAAATCTCCTCAACATTTTTAATCTAATATTGAGTATATACTACTCTGTAAGTAATACTCCTCTGGTTTCAGTACTGTAATTCCAATAACATCCACATTTTAGCTAGATATTATGAGAAATTCATAGGGGAATAAAACAGCTATCACAATGACATGTTATTATGATACTATTTGAAAAACATAACGTCATAAGAAGCATTATGGACCTGCAGCAGGTTATGACCGATAAAATGAGAAATATACTATCACGTGAACCTCTTCAACCCCTCCCCCACCGCCGTCACTCCTGTAATGTTCGTTGAAGCATTTCTGTGATGAGCATTTACTGAGGAAAAATAAGTTACAGTAGAAGATGCGTCATAGTTCCCTTGTGCCGTACACCCACAGGTTTCATATATCTCGAACGGATAATGCAACATTAAGTGGGAGTACGATGTGTAGGAAGTATAAGGATGATAATCCTAACTCAGAATAACTACCGCACAGATTACTGAAGAGTTCGTTCACAGACAATTCTATTTCCTAAAATAGAATTGTTTTTGGATCGACTAATACTTTCAACACTTGAAATGTTTAGTTCGAAGGCCTCATCAAGCGAGTACTAATAACTTAAAACTTTTTTCATGTTTAATTATAATGATAAATAATACATTATTTCCCCAGCATTATCTCACTACTTGGCGAATTCCATTACGATAAAGATATTTTCGAAGGAACTCATTATGAGATATCTAATTCCTTCAAGATAGGAGATACGAGTCTAACTGATTAGTGCGACAATGAAAATAACTAGGTTCAGAGCCATATTTCGAATTCATATTCAACGGGAAATCACTGTTAAATAGATAGGTTTTGATTCTGTCACTGAATTTCCAAAAAAATCATGGTGATTGGTGTGAGTTTCTTTATTCATTGAAGTGGCTTTATTGTAAGGAATATGTTGAGGAACACTCTTAGTAAGAGATGAGAGAATATATAATATATTATATAGGAAAGCAAAGAGAATGAAATACTGAATAGTGAACGAATTAAGTAAGATGAAATATACGTTAATATTGAAGGGTTAAAGAAAATGAGGCTTTCTCTCATACATTGCTTCAAATAATGTCCACAAAAACCATATTATGAATACTGGAAGTAAAGGAAGTTATAATATTTAATTGAATGTCTCAGTTGTAATCAGAAGTGAGAAGTAACAGAAGAGTGGTCAGCAACATCTAAATGTCTAAATTGAAAGGGGAGATGAAAAAAGGGGTTACTTGTGTACAAAAAGGGAGATTTCAATTGGAAAAATTTCTCAGTGACATCAGTTACTTCAAACAAAGTGACAGACTTAAAAAAAAGTCACAAAGTAAATTGAAAAGTGATGGAAGTTATTGTTCTTGGAGTGGGGGATTCTAATGTATTTTGAAAAAAAAAACACACGGAATCAAACTCACACCTCTGACGTTGTCATTGCGCGTTGGGACGTACGCAGAGGGCGCGCGCGAGCATGCACGCGCGTACGTGAAAGGGAGTAGTCAATTTCCCGAGCGGCCGGACAGACAAAGCCGTGTGTGAAGTAGCAGTGATAAATAAACTTTGTCCCCTTCCAAAACACTGTCTGCCAGTCGGACTTATACTCGGCCACCGCGTCAGTTACGATTTAAAGCGCTCAGAAAGAAAAATGGAGGGCTAAGTCAGTGTGGGGGAGGGGGAACTTGAGAGGGATGAACACTGAAGCATGACTAGAACGTGCTATATCCCCTGGCGACAAAAAATTAGAAGTGCGGTTTGACTTGCTATTAAATGGAAATCCTCTCCGGGCTTCACCCTTCAGTGGGGGGCTGATTTCTGAAAGCTAACACATTAAATTTATATCTTACAAAGGCTGCTCTCTTGACATCTCAATAGCGAGCGGTTAACGCCATCAAACGATATTGCCTGAACATCTGCCGACGAATAAATTATCCGAACGATCAGAATTGTATGGCAACAATCAAAGCCGAGGGGTGAAACACCATTGTCAAGCAGTTCATCTGCTGTCATAACCGAATAGGTTTATTTTCTTGTGCGTTTTTTCTACGTTCCCTTGCGTGGGTCGTAATTAATGACGATGTAATGCCAAGTGGGGCTCTTGTTGATCAATAAAGTCGAGCCCACTCATATAAACTTTCCGTCATTCTTTTCAAATCCTGGCAGTTTCAAAAGTGTAATGCGTCACATGAAATATGGCCAAATTATTATGTTACATGAAGGGTGCGTGCCTTTTACAGTGGCCAATGCCTCACAACTCATCTTCTCATTTACTGATTCAAAACATTCACAAGAAGGTGGAGGAGGAGGGAGGAAGAAGAAGGTGGAGGAGGAGGAGGAAGAAGAAGGAGGAGGAAGAAGAAGGAGGAGGAGGAGGAAGAAGAAGAAGAAGAAGAAGAAGAAGAAGAAGAAGAAGAAGAAGAGCAACGCAGAAAACGAGGTGAAACAGTCCACACGTGAACATGAGCGAAACAGAAAAGGCTGCGTGCAGCCAAATACAAAATCTGCCCAAATGAACTGACGCAAGTTGGTTCGTTTTGCAGTGTTTGTTTTGAGAAGTGGTGCGTTTTCTGGTCGTGAAACGAAACGAAGGCCAGCGCTTGTAGCTGTTCCCTTTTCAAAATTTGCTACAGCTAATGAATCGCATTCCTTATTTATATACACGCTGGAATCAGGGCCGGATTCTAACTTGAATCTTTCTACGTTCAACATCTATGGTTACGAAAATTCCTCAACCTTTGCCATTCGTTCTCTGCACCCAAGATATTATGTAGAGACTACATAACTATGTAGTTGCCCTGGACCGTCATTTTGCCTGGCTATCACTCCACAATCGACTCAAAGTTTTCATCTAAGAACTTCAAATGTTCCACTCATTATTTTCACTCTTGTACAAAGATGAGTGGATGTATAGATCTTCGATATTGGAGTACTACTTCTTGATAAATCTATAGGTGTAGAATTGCTAAAGTATAATAGGTGTAGTTCTGACATTACGAATTATATAATGCATAATCACATAATGAGTTCATTCTTGTGTTGTATTTTTTTAATCCTCTAGGGTCAAACTCACTGATTGCCTATTAGTACTCTATGATGACGCCAGTGCTGTCCATTGAAATCTTTTTTATCAATCTGAATGTCGAGTTTCTACATTTTCATTTTAAGATAGATTTATGAGGTAGATATTCACGATCAAAAAAAAATATATAGGCCTATATAAAATTACTCTCTTTGTCGATATCTTTTGAACCTTTTTCTTCTTCCCCCCTTTCTTTCCCTGTTCTCTCTCATTCTCTTTTCTCTTCTCCTCATCATAAACAGCAAACCCAAAAATGCTCTTCATCTTCCTCGTCTTATTCACTTTCTCGACTAGAAAAACACGTGCATTCGCATGCGTATTCAATTCCAATGTTTCTAATACAATTCCAAATCTCAGTGCAGTACTGTAGGCCTACTCTATCGATATAGGAGCAAAACACGATAATGCGTTTTACTGGCTTAGGAGAGGAACAACTGGAAAACAAAAGCGGACCGCTAGGACCCGAATTACGAATAGCAGACTCGGGGCAGGAATACCGGCAGCGGGTTGGTTCTCAGGAAGGAGGGAAAAGAGAGAGAGGGTAGGAACGGGAAGATGCGAGATGGAAAAAGAAGGGAAGTAGCATATGGAGCAAATGTAGCAGGACAGTAAGGATGATAAGGTGGAAGAGGAGCATGAAGAAGGAGAAGGAGGAGGAGGATGAGGAGGAAGTGGATGAGGAGATGGAGGAGGATGAGAAGGAGGAGGAGGAGGAGGAGAAGGAGGAGGAAAGGAGAAGGATCTAACTCTGCAAGCGAGAGGAAAAAGGGGTTGCTCTCTCTGTACGAACAGAATAGTTAATCGGCTTATAATGAGAACTCTCAGGTAAACGTATTTGTGTTGCCGAAATAAGAGAGAAGAATTTAGGATGCTAATGTATAGTGACCTAGAATGTTCAACAAAATCCTTTATTTTACAGCAGTCTATCGATGGCTATCATTCAGTTTTCAATATTGATGTTGAGTTAAAAATGTTGGAAGAGTATAAAGTTGTCGTTGAATAAAAATTTATCGATAGAAGGTAACAAAGTCAAAAATGTTTTTAAAAAGGTTAAAAGTGAATTCATCAAAAGTTATGAATTGAATATTCGGTGTTTTTCGTTTATAACATTATCAAGAACCAACTTAAAATAGAATGATTATTCAGATTTTGTGTTTGAAGTTGAAATTCGTGGTATTGTAGTATATTATGACATATTACACTGATTCTAGTGTTTGTTTCAATTTCTTACGGAACAGTGTTATGGACTTATAAGCCTGTTGTACTCTTCTATGTGAATGACTGGAAAATCATTCATCGATAGAAATTGATTGATTGAAATCACCAGCATGAACAATCTAGCTAGTAGAGTTTGATAGTTATTCATATTTCCATATTGACGACTTTTAAGTTCTTCGTTGGTTTCCTAATTTGTCTTCATTCGACACTGTTTTCTTCAGGCATTTCTCCCACCTATGTCCCTTGTAAATAAACATTTATTTTTATCGCTTTGTTTTTTGCAATAAGCCACCATTGCTGATGACGTTTGTTTGAAGCACTGATTGTGGGAGTGGCTTGTCTAGGCCAATGGCAGTCGTTCACCTTGATACAGTAGGTCATTCAACTACCGCTCGCTGAATCAACCGTATCATTCGCTCCCTAGTATTGACAAAGTACTATTGCATTTTTTTCATTGCCCTGCTCTTAACGTTATCTCGTTTTTTCGGATATTGATTATGTTGTAACAACCTATTTAGTTTTCTCGATATACATACAAGATTATTTATTATTTAAGATTTTTTATTTTCATATATTTGTGTTAAAGTTGTGAAAACTTCGAGTCATTATTTTCTGACATTGGAGCTTATTGTTGGCTTCACCAAAAATTCTTTATATTTCACTTTTTCTTTTGCTCAAGACAAAACAGTTGACCAATGTTGGAAACTATCCACAAATAGGTTGGAATAGGACAGCAGATATATGTTAAGGTCAGTGGTAGTGGTCTACAGAGTTGCAGAATGGGAAAGTGATAAAGAAAAAATGGAGTGGGAATAAGATACGTATTATACAGAGCGAGGACAAATTCCCAAAGGTCGTGGGTCGGGGAATGAAGTCTCTTGTGTAGTTTGGGGATTGCTGCTTGAGTGGGGAGGGGGGGAGGGGGTTTCCAGGAAGACGCGGATCTAGTATATTTGCACAGACTTGCCTGTTTCCCTTCCGGATTATCCGTGTGCTGTAAATTATTCCAGCGATCGACATAAGCCTCCGCGCGGCGCACAAAACTGTAAGCGAGCTGTGATAGCGTTGGTACTCAGTGGGGGGGTAGAGGGGGCTCTTACCCTAATATGCGCTGCCTCCTCCTCACTTGTCAGCTTAGAATGTAATAGAATGTGGGAGTAGAATGTAATATTGACCGGATACAGATGATTTGTTCGAAACGATTTTTTAAAATTTGATGAATTTTTACAGAATTTAAATGATTTTTCTACAGAACTCAAACGATCTTCTTCACAGAACTTGAATCCTACGAATGGTTTCCTACGTACGAATGATGAAATTCGTACGATTTACATCATAAAATTAATGAATTCTAGAAACAAACACACATTTCTTATTTATAGAAATACTATTTATAGGAACGTACACACAAACATTTCTCATTTATTCATTTACAAGCTGTCCCGGCGAACTTCGTATCGCACTCTCATTTTATTTTCATTTTATTTTTATTTTATTTTATTTTTATTTTCATTTTATTTTATTTTTATTTTATTTTTTTACTATTTTCATTTAATTTTTATTTTATTTTTATTCTATTTTTATTCTATTTTTATTTTATTTTTATTTTATTTTTATTTTATTTTTATTTTATTTTATTTTATTTTATTTTATTTTATTTTTTTATTTTATTTTTATTTTATTTTTATTTTATTTTTATTTTATTTTTATTTTATTTTTATTTTATTTTTATTTTATTTTATTTTTATTTTTTTATTTTTTCATTTTTATTTTATTTTATTTTTTTTTATTTTTTTTTTTTTTTTTTATTTCCGTTCTTCAATTTTATTATTTGAAACGATAGAACATGATGTATTATACGAACGATAACTCATTCTTAATAATTGATGATTCTAGCGTAAAAAATAATTAGAGCAGAAAACCTAGTACAAAAAAAAATGGTTCGGAGCGGGAATTGAACCCCCAATCTCTAGGTCGCTAGGCCGAAACGCTGTCCACTGAGCCACGGAGACTTGAGATAAATTTGCAATTTTTTCTGGTCTTGAATCACGATCATCTTTGCGTTCTTCGGTAACCGGCAATTTCAAAACGTACGTCTGTGTAATGTTTGATAGGTTAGGTCATTAATGTACTAATTATTTATTAATTATAAAGGGATTTTCTTATATTTTAATACATATTATGTTAACCAGTGCTGTAACAATTCAAACTAATCCGAAATCATCTAAAACGGTTCAGCCGTTCTCGAGTTATAAGCGAGCGTACAGACACCAACTCTCTTTTATAGATTACATATATAGTCATTAGTATTCCTTTGGTGAGAATGTATTATTCTAACAGAGGCTGGACGTAACTTGACGATGAATCATGAAGACGAATCTATAAGGCTAGGCGTACATCGGTTAGTCAAGACAAGACAAGACGAGATTAGTCACGTTTAGTCACAGTACTTCACATAGTTGCTTATGAAGCAACACATACCGATTAGTCATTGCATTGGTGTGTGCTGCTTCATAAGCACCTATATGAATTACTGTGACTAAACGTGACTAATCTCACGTCTTGTCTTGTCTTGACTAACCGGTGTACGCCCAGCCAAGTTTTAGAGATCATATTCATGAGTGAGCATGCTAAAGATTGCTTAGATTGCAATACCGGTACTAGAACTATAATATAGGAATTGATATAATATCAAGGTGGTCTCAAAGAATGACAAAAAAACTGTTATCGCTTACTTGTTACCGTAAAATCAGATTTGTGATAAATGTGATTGAAAAATGGGAATATCCTGACATAGTTGGATAAAATATCCCACATTTCAACTACAGATGAATAACATAACAGTGACATTATAATGAAAGTGTTATGTGAGTATAATGGTATGAGTATTGCATATTATATCATTATTATAAGTGTTATATAAGTTCGACTTGATTACAGTGGACATATTATATGTAACAAAAATAAGCGTTGATAGAGCAATACCGATAGAAGCTATTAGAATCTCCAATGACTCACTCTGATTCAGTTGTAACAGTCTTGGGTGAGAAAAGCATACCTGTAAAAAAGAAACAAACTAAATAATCAACAGTCGATCAACTAGCCCATATTTTATTATTGACTCAAGTTTCTTTTCTAAAATAATTTACAGCTACTTTATTGATGAATATTACTATCTCATCGAACATTGCGATTTCATATTAATAAAGGAATTTGTTTGTTTGTTTGTCAATGGCTCAACAGCCCTATGTGGGCTTAGGTCTACCAGGAATTAAGCTATCCAATTATAACCAGTAACCTGTAACCAAGGTTGAAACTTGAAACACATCATGTAAGCCTGAAAATATTGCTTATGTGCTGAGAATATGTATTCTCCTTGGTACCACAGTTCTCTGCTTGAGAACATGAATTTGTAAAACAACATTTAGGCTCGCCGTCGAATTTTCAGGGTAACAAAGGATTCGGAGAAGAGGCGTTCATTTTTTGGGTGTTAGCAGTCCAAGCAGCAGCAGCAGCAGAAGCAGCAGCAGAAGCAGAAGCAGCAGCAGCAACAGAAGCAAGAGCAGCAGCAGTAACAGCAGCAGCAGCTCACTACTCGTTCATAGAGCATTCATATCTCATCTGTATTCTCGCGCCTGTATCAAGTATTCGGCGCGCCTCCACGCTTTTCCGGCCACCGCCGTTTTCGATCCTATTTTCGCAGCCAAAGTTTTAACGCATGGCCGATTTTCATCCGGTCACAGCTCGCTTTACAAATGGCGTCTGCCCACGTCGTGCGTTACCGCCACGTCACGTTTGCTCGCTGCCGTCACGCTCGCGTCTCAAGATGTCACACTACACTCTGTCACTTGTCACACGACATCTTAACTCTGCGAGGACCACAAATAGCCTACACGGCTTCTTGAATGAACAAGCATTTGTGCTGAACTCATACTTAATGGTTTTTACTGGCGATGCCTTTACGGTTATTTCAGAATTATTTTATGTAGGTACATATTATGGGGGTCGAGGAAAATATTTTCATTTTAATGTAGGTTATATCAGAGACTAGGTTAATTAGAATACTTATAATAGTTTCCTATAATAATAGTTTAGAATACTAATAGTTTCCTATCGTCTTTGGTTATATACAGAGTGTTCAACTTTGAAGAGGGCTCGTTGAATATGAACACTTCTAAGTAATGTGGCCTTTCCTTAGTTGAAGAACTTCTTGAGAATTTGTCAAGTGATTTCATTATGAAATTGTTTTTTATCATGGAAAATTAATTGCCGAATGTATCTTATGAAATGTGTATGATTCTTTTACTGTTCACTTTGTACTTTCAGTAGTTTTTTTTTGTCAAATAAAATTTCAATTTCAACAAGTAAGGGTAAAGTGAAGGTTCATTATAGTAACGTAATGTTAATTCCATGATTTGTATTAATTTATTTATCTTCTCCTCCTTATTCTTCTTCTTCTACTTCTACTTCTTCCTCGCCTTCTTCTTCTTCTTTCTTCTTCTTCTTCTTCTTCTTCTTCTTCTTCTTCTTCTTCTTCTTCTTATTCTTATTCTTATTCTTCTTTAAAGAGTTTGGAACACTTTAGAAATAGTCATGAAGCTACAAATTATTGGGAAGTTCACTGGAAATTAGATTGTTTGTTTTCAAAAAATACTCATCCATCCTTCTATTATTTCTTAATCCTCGGTTTTCTATCAAATGATTATCAACTACTGCGAATTATGATGTTCCAACTAGAATATTATCGCTGAAAGCCGACTTATTATTTTTTCAAAGCACTGATCTGTCTACTTTTCCGTTTTTCTCACCTCTGCAACTCCTGCCGGGCCTCTATTCTTAGAAGAATATAATCAGCAAGGAAGGGTAGGGAGTGGACGGCATAGTAATGAACTCAATGATGGAGTAAGGAGAGATTTTTCATTAGAGATAACCTCGACTCCCACCCTGTTTCCACCCAACCCCCGCCCAGCAACTTTCCCTCATCAAATTATCCGGCGCTCTGACCTTTTTTTCATAATAATTTCCATTGCTAGTTCAGTATGTATTATGAAGTTACCCTCCGTCATCAACTTTGCTGTTTGACTTTATCTTCGAGTATCGCTAGCTCATTGAACTTCTCTTCACTGTTCAAGTAATATCAAACTGCACTCTTTCACAATAACTCGTTTATATAGGGAAAAATGGATTGAACGAAATGAAATTCATTCATAAAATTGGTAATTGAGTGATCATGAGAGTATACCGTGCTTCGGAGGGCACCTTGAGCTATCTAAAAAGCTTTTGTTCATCTCTCATCAGTCCCTTTTCATTATTAAAAAAAATTTCATTGAACATTTTTCAGGGAAAAATGGATTGAACGAAATTAAATTCATTCTTAAAATTGGTGATTTAATGATCATGAGAGTATACCGTGCTTTGGAGGGCACCTTGAGCTATCTAAAAAGCTTTTGTACTTCAATCAGTCCCTTTACATTATTAAAAAAAATTCAACCGTCGAAAATATTACATATGAGTTGGATATTTTGTTAGAATTTGAATGTTTCCAATTCTATTGAAAAAATTCCAACAAAGAATTTATCAGCCCTTAATTTAATCGTTTCAATTCTTATACTTATGCCCGGTTTTTTAGTCGTTCAAAAAAAGTATTGAATCAACAACTTTTTTTTTGCATTTGAAAACACATGGTTATTGATTCATAGTTAGTGCTATTGGATCCATAAACTGTCTATTGATCGACTGAAAAACCGGGAATTAATCTGGTGTTTAAGCTTTTTAGGAAGAACATGTGCAAAAAATTCAATAGGAGAATGGTTTATTTGTTTTACAATTAAGTATAACAGGGATCTGGTGAAATTCATCTTGAGATCCAGGACTCCTCCTGAAT